>ML780945.1:431932-444062 GCA_009831015.1 Picea engelmannii | reverse complement strand
ATTAGTTACTTGGATAGGGAATGATCCCAAGATATCTGGAAAGTCAGTATTTTGCCAACCATTCGAACTCCAACTCATCCTTCTAGAAGATTCCTTCTAGAAGGATCAAGAACTTATTCATTTTTCTCCTTTAGAAACATGTCTGCACCCTAACCATTAACACAGTGCGGATAGTCCGCAGTCAAGCTGAATGCAGCATGCGGAAATTAAGGATTCCCGCAGGAGAGTATAATGCAGCCTGTGAACTATTTTCAAAATAGTATTTTCAGAAAATGATAAGTGTAACCTTCTTCAGGAAAAAGTTCTTAATGAAGAGTTTGATCTTCCATCATCATGACATAATCATATTATCATCTCGATAACCAAAAATGTGGATAACACATACCCCTCTAGATCTAACGGTTCATATTCGCTCGATCGATCCAAATGTTGGAGTTACTTCACACAGACCTAGGATTTATTTTTACTAAGGTTATTCCTTTTTTATTATTCATAATTATTCATTATCCAGTATCCTATATTTTAGGGGAGAATATTCCACCTGGAGAATATTCTCTTCTAGTTGACACTTCAATTTGACTAGTTGAGTTGAGTTTAGATGTTGCATTTGGATCATCACCATGAAACATTGGGATCGTCACCATGCTAATTCAAACTTTCCTTGGTATCATCACCTAAGTGGCACATTAGCCTTGATTACTTGAGTTAACTCCTCACTACTCTATGTTCAGTCAGTTAACTGAAGACTAGTTGACTAGTTAACTCAACTAGGTGGTAGTTCACCCTCGTAACTGCTTGAGAGACTAGAATAGGTGGAAGTTCACTCCTGTAACTATTGTTTTGTGTCCATATCACTCTATACCATGAATATGGCACATTGGTTCACCTCAAGTCAAACTCATTGAGATATACAGAGTATATCATGTGTAAATTATTCATTATTCACAATGATTAATGAGAATTCTTCCATTTTTTCTCTCCTTCTTCTTCCTTCTCCAATTCTCTCTGCAAATGTGTGTATTATTGTTTATATAGATCTATTATGTGTAGGTTCAACAAATTTACATGGTATCAGAGACAATAGACTGCTAATAAAAATCTACACCTTTTGTAGGTACAAAAGATTTAAGACAACAGAAAGATGGAATTCCAAAAAGAATTCATCCTTACACCTTACAACTATTTTGCATGGAAGGAGAAAATATCCATACATCTCCAGTCCAAAGGGTTGTACATGTTAACCATGAATACATATCTAGAGTCAACATCAGCCATAGAAAAATCCAAGTACTTAAATACTTAAATCGCATGGATGAGGCACTCAGAACAATTTGTAGTCTTATTTCTCCCGATCTCCTTTTTCATATATCTTCTTGTAATACTTCCAATGAATCCTGGACCATATTGGAAGGGCTCTTTGGAAAATAGGATGAGATGAGAGGAGACATGCTATAGGTGGAGCTACTCACATTGGATCCAAAAATCTTCGAGAATATCCATGATTTCTTTACAAAATTCAAGGATTTACTATTGCAACTCAAATCTTGCGGGGTTGATAAATTGAAGAAGGAGAAAAAAATGGTTCTAACCATTATCTCCAATATTGGTCCTTAATTCTTTGTATTCGTATCTACATTCCATACTGTCAGATTCGCCTCTGGAGCCACCTGGAAGATGCCTTCTCTTGAGGACTTTATCGAATCCCTGACATAAGTGCAAACCAAGCTCATCAACATGGGCACAATCAAAGGCCCAAGGGTGAATTCACTCATTGTGCATTATGGAAGCCATAAATATCAGAAATATAAAGATAAATATAAAAGAAAATCTCATGCACATCCAAAGAAGGAAGGGTACACAAAACCCTTCACTGATGCCTTTGGATCCAAAGGGGAAAAGGGAAGAAAATGAGAGAAATGCACATACTGTCACAAAGGATTCCGTTTGGAATCCACATGCATGAAAAAAAAAATAGATATGATGTCTCAAATACTTCAGAAAAATAACCTTGGAGATCGCATTCCCAAGGGCGCAAAGAAGAAGAAGGCAGAAGATTTGAATTCCAGGAAAGGCAATTCTAGCCATGCCTTGATTGCCATCAACTCCTCTCCCAATGCTTGGATCATAGATTCAAGAGAATCAAATCACATGGATACCTTAGATGCATCCTATTCTTCATTGGATGCATGCAAAGTTCCTCCTATTCTAATGGGGGACAACTCTTCTGTCGAAGCCACCAATAAAGGAAGGATTGAACTCACCAATGGAAGCTTCGAGAATGTGCTGCAGGTTCTCAAATTTTATGTAAACCTTCTCTCCATATATCAGATGAACAATTGTGGCACCAGAAATAAATTCGTATTCACAACAAATTCCATGGACATCTACGACATGCAAACCAACTCCAAGGCTGCTACTAGTGAGGTAAATCATTAGTCTAGATTGTATACATTTTATGAATTCATTGAACCTAATTCTGCTTTACTGCTTACTCATGTTGATGAAAGTAGTAGGATATGGCACAAAAGGTTTGTACATTTGAATTTCAGATACATGCAACAACTTAGCAAGCACAAATTCGTTGATGGTCTAACAAACATCCATTTCTCCAAGATAGTATGTGAGGGATGTGTTCTCGGGAAACACCCTCAAGAGAAATTCAACAAAGGAAAGTATCAACGAGCTTATGCACCTTTATATCTGATCCACAGTGACCTTATGGGTCCTTTTCCACATCCATCCATCAACAAAGAGAGGTTTGTTCTCATTTTTGTTGACGATTTCTCACGTTTTACTTGGATCTACTTTGTCAGGAAAAAATTTGAGTTCTTTCAACACCTCAAAGATTTCAAAGCTTTGGTTGAGACACAGTTCAAAAAGAAGATCAAAGTCCTCCGAAATGATAATGGGGGAGAGTATGTGAATCATGAGATTCACAATCTTTTCCATGAGGCATGGATTCAGTTGTAGCACACAACTCCCTATACTGCGTAGCAAAACGGAGATGCTGAGTAGAAAAACTGATCTCTAAAGGAGATGGAATCTTGCATGTTACATGCAAAGTCACTACCATAGAGACTATGGGCCAAAGCACTTAACTATGCAACACAAATGAAAAAAATATATCCCCATAGATCTGTCAAGGATAAGACCCCCTACGAGGCTTGGAGTGGCCTCAAACCGAATGTGACCCACTTTCACATTTTTGGTTCTCGTGCATGGGCTTGGATTCCCTCTAAAAAGAGGAAGGCACTTGATCCACAGAGCATTGAGTGCATTTTTGTTGGATACCCTGACGGTGTGAAGAGATATAGTCTTATTTATCTTTCCTCAAATAAACTCATCATTGAGCGTAGTGTTCAATTCGAGGAAAGTGTCTCGCATGTACCTCAACATCCACATGCAAAAAACTTCACTCTTCCACCTATCTGAGACGATGAGCATGCACATGCCGACCCTTCTTTAGATGAGATTTCTGATTCAAAGGACTCAGATGATTCAGATTCAGAGTCAGTATAGTCAGATGCAGAGTCAGAGCATCCATATCCAGTTGTAGATCCAAAGTAGAGGCCCAAGTGGGCACAGACTACTCTTCAGGATGTAGGGGATCTCATTGGTGATCCAACTGATACTAGGAGGAATTGATCTGATTTAGAGGAGCCTCTTGTTTCACTCACTTCCACTGAACCATTTCCTTCTAGGCATCTTTTCTTGGTTCAGTATTCAGATCCACAGTCTTATGGAGAGGCTGCTGGAAATCCCTTTTGGGAATCCATGATGCAGGAGGAGTACAACTCCCTCCTCGAGAACTAGACTTGGGATCTGGTTCCCCTTCCTTCTCGGATGAAAATTTTCAAATTCATATGGGTCTATAGGACCAAGAGTGCATCAGATGGACAAATCAGTAGATACAAAGCTAGGCTTGTCGCCAAATTATTTCAGTAGGTTCATGGTATTGACTATGATGAGACCTTTGCACAAGTAGAAAAGATGGATTCCATACGATTGTCTATTGCCATTGTGACAAACAAGGGATGGGAATTCCATCATATGGATGTGAAGAATGTATTTCTTCATGGTGATCTCTCCAAGGAGATCTACATGGAGAAACCCCAGGGATTTATGCAGGACTCATATTTGGTCTGTCGACTGAAGAAGTCACTTTATGGCCTCAAGTAGGCTCCAAGGGCATGATATGCCAAGATGGAATCCTACCTGTTGTCACAAAACATTGTACATTGTAAATCAAACCCTAATGTATAAATGCTCAGGATGGTTGTTTCACTTCTACTTTTAGTTCTGTATGTCTATGATTTTTTGATCAACGGTTGCTCAAATTTAGTGATTGCTATAGTCAAGAGGATTCTACATGACATGTTTTTGATGAGGGACATGGGTCTACTACACTTCATCCTTGGACTTGAGATTAGTCATTATGCATCAGGCATCAAACTGTCTCAAGCCAAGTATGCACGAGATCTCCTTGAGAGATTTCACATGACATATTGCAAGTCTGATCCGACTCCTTTCCTATTAGGAGTGAAACTTGAGGATGGTGGGGAGACTCCACTGATTGACAACACACTATACATACAACTAGTGGGGAGCTCGTTGTATCTCACACACTCCAGACCAGACCTCTCATATGCAGTGGGCGTAGTTTCCAGATTCATGCAAGAGATGCATGAGCTACATTGGAAAGCTGCAAAGTATATCCTTCGATACATAGAGGGAACCATCACTTTTGGGATTGATTATGCAACAAAATCTACATTAGATCTCATTGGGTTTATTGATTCTGAATGGGTTGGCGATAACAATGATTGCAAGTCCACATCTGGTTACTCACTCAGTCTTGGTTCCAAGCCTATCTGTTGGTCGAGCAAGAAGCAATATTCCATTTCTCTATCTTCAATCGAGGCAGAGTACAGAGGGGTAGTTAACATAACCATTCAGGCTATGTGGCTACAACATTTTCTCACTGAGTTGGGCATTCAATTTCATCGACCGATTGTCATCTGGTGTGACAACTAGAGCACTCTGAAGTTCTACAGAGATCCAGTTCAAAGGCAGTGGATGAAGCACATCAAGATCCACATGCACTACATCTGGGACTTAGTACATGAGGGGATCATCGACTTACAGTTCTATCCTTCAGTAGAATAAATCACAGACATTTGCACCAAGACCTTCACTGAGCAGAAATTCCATTCTCTGCGAGTTCATCTGGGAGTGAAGGACACAATTTCCTAGCAACTATAGTTCTTATTTTTACATACATTGTACCTTGATGGGGGGTTTTTTCCCATGAGGTTTTCTCTCTTTCCTCACTTTGTTTTCAGTGTATCTTTTGTACCTGGGTACCTAACATGGCCTCGTTGCCGGGACCTAATCTTTATTTTCACCATAGTGATGTTCAGAGGGGGTTGTTGGAGTTACTTCACACAAACATAGGATTTCATTTTCCTAAGGTTATTCCTTGTTTATTATTCATAATTAGTCATTATCCAATATCCTATATTTAAGGGGAGAATATTCAACCCCGAGAATATTCTCTTTCAGTTGACACTTTAGTTTGACTAGTTGAGTTGGGTTTAGATGTTTCATTGGGATAATCACCATGATAATTTGACCTTGCCTTGGTATCATCACCAAAGTGGTGCATTAGCCTTGATTCCCTGAATTAACTCCTCACTACTCTATGTTCAGTCAGTTAATTGAAGACTAGTTGACTAGTTAACTCAACTAGGTGGCAGTTCACTCCCGTAACTTCCTGAGAGACTAGAATAGGTGGAAGTTCACTACTGTAATTATTGGTGTGTGTCCATATCACTCTATACCACCACTATGGAACATTGGTTCTCCTCAATTCGAACTCATTGAGATATACATAGTATATGATGTGTAAATTATTCATTATTCACATCGGTTATTGATAATTCTTCCATTCTTTCTCTCCTTCTTCTTCCTTCTCCAATTATCTTTGAAAATGTGTGTATTATTGTTTAGCTAGATCTATTCTGTGCAAGTTCAACACATTTACACCAACGACTGAGATTTCACTTCGGGAATCCAGAACTCTGGACTTCGGGAAGTTCAATTCTCAAATCTTGGTGGGTTCTCTCTCCTATATGTATGAAGCGTTAAAGATCACGTACCTTGTCTTGAATAATACAGCTATTGATCCTTGCATTGTGATCCAACGGCCAATGTCACTCCTCCTCCTGAGCTTCTGATTTCTATGACTTACAATATTTCCTAAGTTTTCAAAGGTTTCAAACCTTTTCTCCTCCGACAAGTCCGACTCTTGGATCTCGTTAACACTTATGAAAAGTGTTATTCCTCTTGATCTTGGTCTTGTGAAGACTTCAAATTCCTGTGCACTCCTTGCATTTCAGGGATTTCAATAACTCAGATCTGAAGGATTTCTCGAAGATAAATTCCTCTCTCCCTTTTGGCATTCTCCTTTTCTGGTTCTTCGACTTCCTACAAAGTCCCTTCAACACTTAGTCGAATTTGGGATCTATGCACTCCTTGCACCAGATATTTACGCAAGGTTTGGATTATTGCAGATGGCTATGAAAGCCTTGCCCCAATATCTTTGCACTCCTTGCAAAGGGAAGTTTTGTGCTATCTATTATGCGTTTCAAAACTAAAACAGATCCCGACAATGCACTCCTTGCATTTTGTCTGCACACCTTGCACCACTTCAATCAGAAGAGGCCCAATTGAAACTTATCCTAACATTCATAGTTCCATCTACTCATAATGAAATTCATTCATTCATTCATGAAAGAACAATAACAAAGAATTGAAAAACAATGTCCACACCATGCATTGAGTTAGTTTTCCTCTGTTATATTCAAAAGTGAAAATGGCTACAACTATATTCAAAACAAAAACTCAAAACTCAAAAATCTCCTACTAACTTGCAACTAGCCTCATTTGGGTGTACATAACCTTTTTTTTATCTTAGAGGTTTCTTAGGTTTCCCCCCGACTACTTGTCTTCTCCAAAACCTAACCTAACTACTATCTTAGATCAGTCACATTCCATAGCAGAAGTGGAAACTCCCACTTCACTTGCAATCATTTGAGCATGCTTCAAATATTTTTTCGGCGCTGAGTTCAGGCGTGCTTCAAAATCGGTGAGTTCAAACATGCTTCAAAATATTCAGCAAGACTGCTAGCCTTGAGATTCCAAAAATATTCCCATGCATTGAGTGGTCCTACTCTGCGTTATTTCCAACGATGCTCCTACATCATTAGAGAAAGATGAGATTCTCAAATTGTTAGAAATTCCATATTTCAGATGCAATAAATAAATCAATGTATGTGTCAAGGTATTTCTCAATTGTGTCCATGGGGGGGGGGGGATTTGGATAAATCCCCCAATTTCAATTGATACAATGCTAGTTGTGTGAATTACAGGGTTGAGAAAAGCAGGCAAAGACCTTTATTTACTATTCCTCAAAATGTGAGAGAATGCCCTCTTTGACACCATCAAAGACAAGTACGACACATTCAAAGGAGAACACAGTCTGGATGTAAAGAGCATCAATGGCGAAGAGGTCAGGTTCACGATGTAGCTTTTGGCCTGCAAATTTTTCCTTAAATGTCAGAAGGACAAGGTACTAAGGATAGTAATCACCGTAGTAGAGAGATGTAGGGAAGGCATGCAGATGAACTGGGAAACCTTCCTTATTAATTAATTTTTGCAGGACTGTAGAGAATCCTAGGAAAAAGGCATGGAATTTAATTATGCATGGCTACTTATTCTTATTGCGTTGGGTGAATGGAAGGATACCACACTTTACCAACACATGCGAGTTTTAAGTCACAACCTATTGGTTAGTAGATATGCCAAATTATGGAACTCCCCCATCGAGAGATGAAATATGGATACAAACATTGTCTTTTACTCATATTTATAGTTCCTCACAAAAGCAGTAGAGACTACAATGTGTATTCCACAGGAGGTTTTTCTTGCTTATCTGGATTTCGTGTGTTTAAGAGATGGCATGCAACACCTCTATGCGTGAGCCAAAAAGGATCATGCATGCCAAGAATGGCCAACCAATTATCTGTTCAGAGTAGAAGAGGTGCATACCATAATTAATTGCTGGGAGGATGACTGGAAGAATCCAAACGATAAGCTAGGGTCCTCCCAAGAGGAATAAGACCAAGGGAAAAGAGAGAAAGAGGAAGGGGATCAGAAAAATGGCACAAAAAAGAACCCACGCCAACCGAAAGTCCCCGAATTTGGCCTCAAAAGGAAGGATCAAGAGACATAACAAATAGAAGGGGAACTAGAAAAGACATGGGGAGCACGAAATAAAGTAGAAGCAAAGTGTGAGGCCCCACTTTTTATTTTGATCGATTATTATATGGATTGCATTGGGTACTTGATTCACGATTCCACCAAAGAACTCTCAAGGTAAGATACAAAAAAGTACGCGGTCCAACAAAAGAAGGTCCGGGATCAATTGGGAGTCCTGGAACATCTTTTAGAAACACCATGCATTATGAAAGACCCCAAGGCATGTGGCATTCCATCCACAACACAAAGGGAAACATAGGTTGGTGCATAGTAAGCTATAATCCAACCCTCATGGAAGCATCACACTATATAGTTTGAGGAAGCCATGTTGGAGTTACCATCGGGGGAATTGTAGGAACAAATTGCAACATTATGCTAAATCTGTCTCATTGTCTCCAGATTACACATCGAAAGGGTAGAGGAAATCCAAGCATAGTTGGTACAGGAGATAAGGCATTGAGGCAACACTGCACACCGAGACTTCGTAAAATTAAGGGATGAAAGTGCTCAGATACAGATGCAGTACGATACAAACCTGCAACAAAAAAAGGAGCTTGAAGGAATGATGCAGGAAATTATAAAGACACTGGAGAGACAAAAGGAGAGGGAAACAATAGCCCAAAAGGATAAGGATGGCATGAATGAAATGGTAGAGAAGACACAGGCCGAAGTCCAACAATTATACAATCAAGTACCCAAATTCCCCCTGGTTGTAGAGCCTGCAATGGAGGAACAATTTTTGAATATTGCGGAATTTATGAAGATATTTAGAGAGAATATCTAGGATTCGCAACTGTATAACATGCTAGGAATTCCACCTGAGGTGCATGATGGTAGATTGTGGATGACAACACTAGTCGTTTATAGTATTAAGAAATCCGACAATGAATGCACACAAATTTGCGAAGAGAGTGCCAAAGTCTTGAAATAACTCGTGGGTGATCCAAAAATGAAGGTCGTAGAGGCCAGACAATGATCAAAGTAAGAGTAGGCCAATGAGGTGGCCGAAAAGGAGAAAACATTACCATCTTTCAAGCGAATGACAACCATTTTGGCACAACGATGGGAATGTATCGATGTAGAAATATTGAGGGACTAGTAGAAGGTCCTTCAAAAAATAATTGGACCCAGACAAGAGGAAGAAATATGGATTATTGGTGACTTAGCCAATGTACAGGGACCGACTTTCATGGAGAGTAAACTTCAAGACTTGACTGAGAAGATCATGGAGGAGATTATAGAAATAGAGGCCACCATGGTTATGTAGGTATAAGTTGTTGGAAATGTTTAATAAGTAGCATATGCTTGTCATTGATGGAAAGTACAACAATGAAGATGGCATGGGTACAGGAAGAATGTACAAAGGATTGATGGCATGTTTAACAGTCAGTGTATACTTGTCATTGATGGCAAGTACAGTTGTGGTTGTAGTGATGGCTTGAGTACAACAACAATGAATAGCAGCGCATCAATAATTGGGAGGAGAAGAGTCAGTGACCATTGGATCCCATTCAAACTTCCTGAAAGAATGAAAGCCATTAGATTTGGTGCAGGGTCACCGAAAACCATCAGATCTGCAGAAGCTACGAGGGAGATAAGCCTCGGGAGAAAGAAGAGAAGTCCCGACATGAGGAGTTGTCATCGGGATATCAACCATCGAGAGATCGGAGTTCTCAAAGTCGTGAGAACTAGGACATTGAAAGTCTTGAAATCCCGACATAATCGGGACCGTCCATTTGGAAGGACACATGGCAGCGATCAGGCGCCACCGGGAGAACCTCGACATGAGGCTTCATCGGAGTATCGGGGATCAGGACTTTGAAATGTCCAATTCTCTTGACAACAAGAACCCCGAAATTGTGATATGCGATTTCGCGATTTAATCGCAACCGTTAAGACAATAATGAGATCTGGACCATTGATTTTCTTCATTGGAGAATTGGGGATCGGGACTTTGAAATGTCCAATTCACTTTGTCATCAAGAACCCCGAAATCACGATATGCGATTTCGTGATTTAATCGCAGCCGTTAAAGCAAGAATGAGATCTGGACTGTTGATTTCCTTCATCACGGAGAATTGGGAATCGGAGTTTCACGAGTGTCGTGAACAATTGCATCAGACATCGTGAAATCGCGATATGTGATTTCCCGATAAGGCATATAGCGTGTGGGCCACCCAGGAGTTAGTGGAGGACAGGTGGCAGGTCAAAGGCCGGGAGCCGTCGGAGGACCAGCATATCGGGAATCGGCAAATCGGTATTCCCGTGGAGGAAGGATCAGGGAAATCCCTAGAGGAAACCCCGACATGGAATATGAACCGTCCATTCGGTGGGATGCATGTCAGGAGTATGGAGCAAGTCGGGGATCGACAGATCACGAATTCAAAAGGGCAAGAACACAATGCAACAAGAATCCCAATTTCATGAAATGCGAAATCACAAGTGAATCTGGACCGTCAGATCCAGAAATGATCAAGACCGTTGATCACAGCCCGTATCGGAGTTTCGGGGATCGCGAATTCAAAAGGGAAAGAACACAATGCAGCAAGAATCCCGATTTCATGATATGAAAAATCGCGATTGAATTTGGACCGTCAAATCAAGAAATGATCTGGACCATTGATCTGATCTCTCACAGAGTTTTGTGAATCGAGATTTGTAAGTGACAAAAACTCTGATCGCCAAGAGTGTCAAAATCGCGATGTGGGAAATCCCGATTGGATCTGAACCGTTGGATCAAGTATTGATCGGAGGGTTACTGTTCTCTCTCACAGTTAACTACTGAGTTTGGATTTTGTTATTAAAATAGACTCATGATTGAAAATCAGTTAGCGTTTATGTTGGCCTTTCAGTTGCTTGGACAATTGTCTTTCTTTTGCCTAAGGAAATGGGAAGTGGAACCGCCATGGGGGTGTGTATAAAAGAAAATGAGACAGAATGTGTATGGGGGCTATTCTGGAGGAAAAAGAGATTGTAATTGAAACAAAAAGGATGAGCTCGACTGTTACAGAAAAGACGAAGAGTCTCAACTGCCAGAGAGGCTGAGGAATCTCAGCATAACACCTAGTGAGGCTGAACGCATGGAAAAACTGCCAGAGAAGCTGAAGAATTACCATGATGATCAGGCAGAGCACTCGAGAGGTGGAGGATATCGGCGCGGTGTGAGAATGCAGAGGAATAGCGCACATTGCATGCACAAGGTGCAAAAAAGATATATATACACTGTATAGAGATCAGATGGGTTGTTGTTACTATGAGAGTTGTTGTTGTTGTTGTGGAGGAGAATTCAGGGGTGTACAAGGAGGTAGAGCGTAGGAGAATAAAATGCACAGTAGAGGAATGTTGCATTGAAATGATATGGCACAGAGAGCATAAAATGGAGAAGAACAGAAAGTGCAAGGGGTGTGCAGAAGACACTGATGCAGACATGGTAGAGTAGTGTAACAGAACAATGACAAGATTGGTAAGCCATTGAATAAATTTATTTTGTTGTAATGAGGTTTAGTATCAAAGATTAATATTTTAGGGAGGTTGGGAGGTGCTCGGGAGGACTGTTGTCCTCAGAAGTTCAATTGGGTTCTTTAACACAAGGAGTTGTATCTTCCATCTGGTTGCATCCAGAGAAACCAGGGTGGCAGGGTGGTGCAAGGGAGAACTCTTGTTCTCTGTTATACAGGTTGGTTCCTGTATGATTGGAAGTTGGTGCTTCCATCTAGTTGGTGTTGGAAACACTCAGGGAGTTGGTGCTTCCTTCTAGTTGGTGCTAGAGAAACCAGGGAGTTGGTGCTTCCTTCTAGTTGGTGCTAGAGAA
>ML780945.1:398434-431096 GCA_009831015.1 Picea engelmannii | reverse complement strand
CCCAAAGGTCTCTGCTATAGAAGAACTTAATGATCTAAAAACCTTGTCTTTTGATCAACTTCTAGGAACGTTGACTGCATATGAGATGAGGATAGTTACAGATAAACCCACCTCTAGAGAAGCATCATTTAAAGCATATAAAAATGAAGATTCCGAGCTTGATGAAATTGAAGCAAAATTCATGAGAAGACTAAAGAAAGGATCAGGAAAGTACCAAGGTAAGCTGCCCTTCAAATGTTTCAACTGTGGTAAGATAGGTCATTTTGCAAATAAATGTCCACACAAGAAACATGATCAAAACTCTGAAGGTGAAGAGAAGCATAAATCAAGAAGATTTGATAAGAATAAGAGTTTATGTGTAAACAATGTTGACTCCTCAGAAGACACCGATAGTGATTCCTCATGTGAAGATAAAGTAAATGACTTCTTTCTTACAACCAAAGAGGATGGTGATAATGAAATCAAGGTCAGTGATGAGAATGATGAAGAAGCTATGGTTGATATGGAATGAGAATTGATCAGTGCACTGGAAGAGATTGAAAGACTCAGAATTAAGAACAGAAAGAAAAAACAATTGCTGATACAGTTTGAGAAAGACAGTAAATAGCCTGATGAAGACTTTGCCCTGCTGAAAGTGGAATTAGAAGAGGCAAGGAGAATCGATGATATTCTGAAACATCAACTATCATAAAAGAGGGCAAGATCTGAAGCCCTAGAAGAAGAAGTAGTGAAAACTAGGAAAGATATGGAGAAGTTTCAAGCATTGTATCATCATAATCTATCCAGTATCAAAGCCTCAGAAGGATTAGCCACCATTCTAAATCAACAAAGGAATCCAAAGCTGAAAACTAGTTTGGGTTATGAAGAGGGATCAAGTAGTGGTTAGCCAAGAAACAAAGAACCCATCAAGTTTGTCAAAGCTAGTGTCCATGTCAAAAGTACAACCAATGACAATAACAAGCCTGCATAAACAAAGGAAGACAACCAGCCGCCCAGGACAAGTAAAGGAAAAAGTGCCAGGACTGAATCTGTAGAACAAAGAAATAATGCACTCCCTTCTCAAAGACATCATCAACATGAAAGAAATTGATTTTCTCAAAGAAGACAACCATTTTCCAGGTACAAATAATTTTTCTATGGATATTGTTTCTACTGTTCTAATTTTGGTCACAAAGCTGTAAATTGTTTCTTAAGACTTAGACATGAGCATTTAAAGTTTCCAAGAAATAAATATCTTCCACAACAAAGAACGATACAACAAAGTAACAAACCATCACAGATTGAAAGTTGCCAAATTAAGTCTAGAGACATGAAACTGAGGAGGTCAAGGATTAATAAACAGTCAATGAGTAGACAACACTGCAACAATAACTTTGACCTATTGAACAATGATATTGAATTCTATAACTGTCACAACTTTGGCCACAAAGCTGCATACTGCCATCTCAAGTATTACAAAGAAGATCCAAGGATAAAGTTCTTAGATAAAAAGGCCAGCACATGGAAAAGGAAAGATATTGAAAATTGTGATCTAGCACTTTCAATTCAAAAAAAAAAGGCCTCCGGGAATATAGAAAATGGATGTTGCAAACACATGACTGGAGGCATGGATAAGCTTCTGTGCATAAGTAAAAGAAAAACAAAAAATGTGATCCTTGAACATGATGAACCAGGAAAAATCAAGGATAGAGGGATGGTGAGTTTGAGTAATGACAAAGGAGATGCCCAGTACGTTCTGCCTGTGGATGGTCTGAAACATAATTCGCTTAGTTCAAGTCAAAAGTGTGACAGAGGCAGTGAAGAGGTGCTCACGTCCAAAGAATGTAAGGTAAATATAAACTCAGGACAAGTGGTGAATGAAAGTATAAAGAAAATTAATGATGTTGAAATTGAATTTTCACCTGCAAGTAAAGAAGAAGATTCAGATACAATAAAAACATGTTCAGTTAGCATTTTCCCCATGGATGAAGTAGGAGAAGAGCCATGTCATAAGAAGGAAGCAAAAGTCTTGAAGGTTGACAAGGCAGACACCCAAATCAAGTTCTTGAGCAGATCCATGACTCTGGACAAGGTCTCGGATAGCTAGAGATCACCAAATGACAAATCCGATATTGGACTCAACAAGGTAGAAATCAGTTCTCCTAAGAAACTTGATATAGGTCCTTCATTTGTGAGAAAGAAAAGAAGGCGTGAGAGTGGGTGTAGCAGTTTTCTCCTGTGATTGAATATGGACATAAAAGCCCTAGATTGAATGCATCATGGAAGAAAAATGAAAATTGCAGCAATAGAGATCGATGAGATTCAATGGGGAGATCCAAGGGCTATTTAAAAGGTACAAGTTACAATTGCACAGTGTTCCTGTAGAGACAACAAGGGGAAAGATATTGTCAAGGAAAGTTAACCTTTTAGGAAAAAAGGGGGAAAATAGTCAGAAGCAGAGAGATAACAGTGATAGGAGGAGTCATCCACTCATGAGAAGATTGATAAAGGAATCTGAGTAAGAGAGGTGAGCAATTTTGAATTTTCCACAGAGGATACAACGGAAGCTGAAGATGAACAGGTCCAAGAATCAGAAAGAAAGAGAAGACTCTGGATTAGATACAAATATTCTACAGGCCTAAAATGAGAGACTCCATCCTGTCAGGGGGAGTTTGCATTGATTTAATATCTGATACCTTCTAAAATACTGCAACAGCTCAGGGGGAGCATGTTCTCTTTGACATTGATGTCAAAGGGCGAGAAAAGAATTTGGGTGCCTTTGTTGCCATCGATGCCAAAGGGGGAGATTGCTGGAAATGTTTAATAGGTAGCATATGCTTGTCATTGATGGCAAGTACAACAATGAAGATGGCATGGGTACAGGAAGAATGTACAAAGGATTGTTGGCATGTTTAACAGGCAGTGTATACTTGTCATTGATGGCAAGTACAGTTGTGGTTGTAGTGATGGATTGAGTACAACAACAATGAATAGCAGCGCAACAATAATCGGGAGGAGAAGAGTTAGTGACCGTTGGATCCCATTCAAACTTCCTGAAAGAACGAGAGCCGTTATATTTGGTGCAGGGTCGCTGACAGCTGTCAGATCTGCAGAAGCTGCGAGGGAGATAAGCCTCGGGAGCAAGAAGAGAAGTCCCGACACGTGGATTTGTCATCGGGATATCAACCATCGGGAGATCAGAGTTCTCAAGGTCGTGTGAACCGGGACATTGAAAGTCTCGAAATCCTGAAATAATCAGGACCATCCATTTGGAAGGACACGTGGCAGCGATCGGGTGCTACCGGGAGAAGCTCGACAAGAGGCTTCATCGGAGTATCAGGGATCAAGACTTTGAAATGTCCAATTCCCTTGACAACAAGAACCCCGAAATTGCGATATGCGATTTCACGATTTAATTGCAGCCATTAAAGCAAGAATGAGATCTAGACCGTTGATTTTCTTCATCGGAGAATCGGGGATTGGGACTTTGAAATGTCCAATTCACTTTGTCAACAAGAACCCCGAAATCACGATATGTGATTTCGTGATTTAATCGCAGCCGTTAAAGCAAGAATGAGATCTGGACCATTGATTTTCTTCATCACGGAGAATTGGGAATCGAAGTTTCACAAGTGCCGTGAACAATTGCATCAGACATTGCGAAATCACGATACGCGATTTCCCGATAAGGCATATAGCGTGTGGGCCACCCAGGAGTTAGTGGAGGATAGGTGGTAGGTCAAAGGCCGGGAGCCGTCAGAGGACCAGCATATCAGGAATCGACAAATCGGTATTCCCGTGGACGAAGGATCAGGGAAATCCCTAGAGGAAACCCCTACACAGAATCTAAACCATCCATTCGGTGGGACGTGTGTCAGGAGTATGGAGGAAGTGGGGGATCGGCAGATAGCGAATTCAAAAGGGCAAGAACACAATGCAACAAGAATCTTGATTTCGCAAAATGCGAAATCACGAGTGAATCTGGACCGTCAGATCTACAAATGATTAGGACCGTTGATCACAGCCCGTATCGGAGTTTCGGGGATCGTGAATTCAAAAGGGCAAGAACACAATGCAACAAGAATATCGATTTCGAGAAATGCAAAATTGTGAGTGAATATGGAACGTCAGATCCAGAAATGATCAGGACCGTTGATCACAGCCCGTATCGGAGTTTCGGGGATCGCGAATTCAAAAGGGAAAGAACACAATGCAGCAAGAATCTTGATTTCGCGATATGCAAAATAGCAAGTGAATCTGGACCGTCAAATCAAGAAATGATCTGGACCATTGATCTGATCTCTCACAGAGTTTCGTGAATCGGGATTTGTAAGTGACAAAAACTTTGATTGCCAAGAGTGCCGAAATCATGATGTGGGAAATCTCGATTAGATCTGAACCGTTGGATCAAGTATTGATCGGAGGGTTACTGTTCTCTCTCATAGTTAACTACTGAGTTTGGATTCTGTTAGAAAAATGGACTCATGATTGCAAATCAGTTAGTGTTTCTGTTGGCCTTTCAGTTGCTTGGACAATTGTCCTTCTTTTGCCTAAGGAAATGGGAAGTGGAACCGCCATGGGGGTGTGTATAAAAGAAAATGAGACAGACTGTGTATGGGGGGCTATTCTGGAGGAAAAAGAGCTCGTAATTGAAACATAAAGGATGAGCTAGAATATTATAGAAAAGACAAAGAGTCTCAACTGCCAGAGAGGCTGAGGAATCTCAGCATAACACCCAGTGAGGCTGAACGCATGGAAAAACTACCAGAGAAGCTGAATAATTACCATGATGATTAGGCAGAGCACTCGAGAGGTGGAGGATATTGGCGCAGTGTGAGAATGTAGAGGAATAGCATACATTGCATGCACGAGGTGCACAAAAGATATATATACATGGTACAAAGATGAGATGGGTTGTTGTTACTGTGAGAGTTGTTGTTGTTGCGATGGAGGAGAATTCAGGGGTGTACAAGGAGGCAGAGCGCAAGAGAAAAAAATGCACAGTAGATGAATGTTGCATTGAAAGGATATGATGCAGAGAGCATAAAATGGAGAAGAACAGAAAGTGCAAGGGGTGTGCATAAGACACTGATGCAGACAGGGTAGAGTAGTGTAACAACACAACGACAAGATTGGTAAGCCATTGAATAACTTTATTTCGCTGTAATGAGGTTTAGTATCAAATATTAATATTTTAGGGAGGTTGGGAGGTGCTCAGAAGGAATTTTGTCCTCAGAAGTTCAAGTGGGTGCTTGAACACAGGGAGTTGTAGCTTCGATCTGGTTGCAACCAGAGAAACCAGGGTGGCAGGGTGGTGCAAGGGAGAACTCTTGTTCTCTGTTATACAGGTTGGTGCCTGTATGATTGGAAGTTGATGCTTCCATCAATTTGGTGCTGGAAACACTCAGGGAGTTGGTGCTTCCTTCTAGTTGGTGCTAGAGAAACCAGGGAGTTGGTGCTTCCTTCTAGTTGGTTCTAGAGAAACCAGGGAGTTGGTGCGTCCTTATAGTGGGTGCTAGAGAAAAGAGAGAGTTGGTGCTCTCAGCAAGTTGCAACTTGCAAAACAGAGGTTGTAGCCTCATTATGAGTTGGTGCTCATATGTAAGGAATGTAACTATTACTTATCATATAAATAAAAAGAGGTTTTTACCCTGTATGGGTTTCCTCAGGAAATATCTGTCTCTGTGTTTCTCATATATGTGACTGATGCTGAATGTTCCATTGTTTATTTCCATGCATTATTGTGATCATCATTTAGTGTTTCAGCAAAGAGTTTAAAAGAAGCATAATTGTTTAAGCATGGTAACAACTGATTCACCCCCCCCCCTCTCAGTTGTCCAACATAAGTGGCTAAGGATGTCGTGCAATAATTAATTGTAGAGTGGAAGAATATGAAACACACCTAAGTGGCTCGAGATGAGCCACAAGTGAGTGTTGGGAGCCTATTGTACAAGAATGTTTTGAATGTAATTTTGTAGAAAAACGTAATTATAAATAAACAGTGCAGAAGGAAGAAAGGGAGGAAAAGGAAGAAAACGTGTATAAGGAAGAAAGGGTTCAGATGGAGGAAATCATGCAAAGGTAAGGAATCATGAAGAAGGGAACAAAAGGATGTATATAGCACACAGATAGAAGGATAAAGAGAGCAAGCAAGAGAAGGAAGCGCAAAAGGAAAACAATGTGACTTTCCATAAATAGAAGAACAACATGAAAAAAATTAAAGAATGAGGACTAACAGAAGTCAAACAATCAGTTAACTGAAGTTGGCCATGCCATGCATTGTAATGGGTTATTTTAGGATAGATAATAATATGGTTTTAATCCTAGATGTTGGGTATAATTATGCAACGGTATTGGGATATTAGTGTGCATAGAAGGGAATCAATGTCATGAAAATATCATGAATATAATATAAAGTTCATAATAAATAAGATGAATAAAGAAGGAGTTTAGAGAGGATATTGCATCTTCTTATTCTTTTACTTGTCTTTATGCATTTATGAATGATGATATTATTCGTAGAATAGAGTTAGTCTATGGATAGATTATCATGCAATGTTCATGTATGCCTGCGATAATATAGGTAATAATCAAGACCATACTTAATCTATAGGATAACGAACAATGATTCATACCTCTTCCTCATGTTCCCTTACTACTGCAAAAAATTGGTTCTTGCAATCCCAATAGATACTTCGAGTGAGACTTCATTTGTGCAAGAAGGTGATGTCAAAAGGGACAATCTCTTGAGAGTTTGTTTATCATATTTTAACCAAACCTTGGGTCTTACAAACCTATGCGCAGACTAGGATATCCAAACATATGACTTGAAAAGGACATTGTTTTTCTTTGTGTACAAAGAAAACCTACAAAACAACCAAAACTATATGTTTAAACAAAATATTGAGAAAACAATTTATGAACCCATTGTCTAAATCATATTACTACAATTGAGTGAAAGAGTGAAACTTAATCTTCACTGTCGGTCAACTGTAAACTATATATTAATGTGTTTACCTTAAAATAAATTCAGATGGTTTACCAGCTCATTGTTTTGTTGTAAGTCGATGCCACCAAATGTCAACAAACATGCATGTAAATCACTATATTTATTTTCAAGTAATAAATAAAAATAAAATATGTAAAACTAGAAGGGAGCATTACATATTTAAACTTTGCTACAAGGGGGGTTCATTACCTAGAACTACCGATGGTAGCACTACATGCAATTGAACATAGTAAAAACAAGGAAACCCTTGAACGAGAATACCAAAGTGTGAAGAGTCTATCACTTCACCATTATCATTTTGAGAAACAATTAATCGTAACGAGGCTTGGTTAACACACACCATTAAGGGATGAGGGTATTTATGTAAATAGGATTGTCGTATCTATTAAGTAGTACTAAGACATATCATTTTCCGACATTTCCAACGCGGATAACCAAGACCACTAGTTATGGTAAAACTTGAGTTCACACACAATTAGACTTATATAAATTACTTGTATAAGTCAAGCCTATTTATGAATGAGAGATAGGAAAATGGAAACAAATGTGTGATTTGTGCGCCATTTATAACCCTAATTCGATATCCAAGCAAGAATAAACTTTTTATTCAAAGGAATTTGTGATTTTTTTTTCCATAGAATCACTTTGGAACAATATGGTGTATCTTCGTTTTCCTTTAAGGATAGGTGAATACCTAGTGGAAAAACGATATAGGAATAATTATTTGAATTATTCAACCATAATAGGTCTTTATTAACATATAAGAGAGGAGAAACCAAATTGCATGGTATGTATACAATTCTGGTAAAAGTGAAAGGATTATCTTTGTACAAGGCACAACTAGCCAAACTTTCATAACTATTGGTAGTTTCTATAGAAAATGTGTGTGTGTGTGTGTTATCCTGTAAAGACATTAATGAATAAAATCATACCCTGAAAAAAAATAATAATCAGAAGATGTAATACTTGTGATCAAGAGAACTATTCCGTCAATGATGGCATTTAGAACAAGATCCAAATTATTAAGCTAGTTTGAATATCAAGGATCCTTATCCTGTCATGGTACCACCATGACTGTTAGACAATAATATTAAACATAGTATAGATAATTATATACTTAGTCTCCTTTTAATAAATAAATACTTTAAATGATAATAGCATGGGATCATGTTTATCAAGAAATTTCTTGAAAACCAAATGGTTGGAAATTTGAGTCATTACAAATGGTATAAAAGTATGGTTTAAGCACTACATCCTTATGGACTTATAAGGAACAAATTTTGTTCTTACAAATGAAAGGCATCTATAAATATTTTAAAATAAAAGGATTGACATCATTATGTTTTTCACATATTAGTAACAACTAGTATCATGGCTGAAGAACCTGGAAAGTATACACTAAGTGGACCATGAATGTGTGTGGAATTAAACAATGAATAACTAGAATATAACTCTATAGGAATGTTCGAAACCATGCATAGCATAAGAACATAATTTCAAAGAAAAAATTCACATAATGAAAAGTTTCTCAAAGTAAGTAAAGAAAAAGAAGAGTTGAATGAAATTCTACTTAAAAACATGACAGATGTGAAACCATTCATAAATATAGGAAAAACCTCCAACAATGGTAAAAATAAAGTTTCCAATGAGGACTCACACAAGCATAAAGACTATAAAGCAAACAATGATATAATAGAATTGATAGATGAATAAAATAATGAAGATAACTCACATAACAACACACTGCATAAGATGTTACCTAAAACCAAGAAAAGGAAATGGTGTGAGGAAGAATTGTTTTGGGAATTTAATAAAATCATGCCACCTAGTTTTGATGCCGAATCAGAGGAGGGAGTAGAATCTTGGATTCTGAATATGAGTAAATACCTCGAAATCTACAATTACCCAGGAAACTAGAGGGCTGGTTTAGTTGTGTAACAATTGAATGGTAAATATGTCATTTGGTGGTAGGAGACTAAAACGGTTAATAAGATCAGGAGAAATGAACTGAATTGGAAAGTATTTAAGAAATATTTTAAACAAAAGTATTTAACAAAATGATACTATGATGAAAAAAATAAAGAGTTTCATGATATCAAACTAAGACAAATGTCCATTGAAGACTTTGTCACTAAATTTATTTATTTTATGAGATATGTACCTTACATTAGAGAGGAGAAGGTGAAAGTTCAAAGATTCATGAATTTTTTGCCTCAAGCATACAAAGAAAAAATGAAATTTCTTAATCCAAAGACAATGGATGAAGTAATAAGGAAATCAAAAATATGCTTCACTCAATTTAAAAAAAGGTCTGAAAATACAAAGTCATGGAAGCATAAAATCAAGGACAAGTTTGATCCTAAGAAGAAACCATTTAATCATCCTTGACAACCATCACACAATGCACTAGTTAGGAGAAACAAATATTTTGGACAACAAAGTGTATTAGTTCAGAACAATAATAAACTTGCATATTTAAGGAATAAGGATGTTAAGGAGACAACTAGATTGCCTCTTCAGTGTTGGGGTTGTAAAGAACCTCACTTATACCAAGACTTCCTTTTAAATAAAAATAGAAGCAAGACAATACATAATGTTTAGGAAGAAACAATAGTAAATGAAATTTCTAGAAGTATTAATAAGATGAATGCTTCCCTTGAAAATTGATAAGCCAACCATCAATGTTCAATGGTAGACTATATAGAAGGTATGAGTAAACAAAAACTTGTATCCATTTTAATATATCATGGTGCAAGTATAATTTGTATTTCACCTCTAGTAGTAGAAAGTTGTAAACTGGTAAATGTTAAACAAAAGAAACATTGGCTAGTGCAACTAGCTACAAGAACAAAAAGGAAGGTTGTTGACTTGGTAAAGGACTATATGGTAAATATGGATGGAATGGAGACTAAGGTATATCTAAATGTTTTACCATTAGCATCTTACAATTTGATCATAGGAATGGATTGGCTAGAAAAACATTCATCCATTTTAAACTGTCGTGACAATATTTTTAATCGTTCAGATGATTTTGGCCAAAGAAGAACAATAAAAGGAATACCACAAGGGGTATCAGTATGACAAATCTATGATTTAAAGTTAAAAATAAATGTATGAAAGGGATGTGAAATTTATGCTATGCATGTATATGAAAATGTAGAGAAAATGAATTAAATTTTGTTAACTGAAGATCCAATATTGAAAGATTTCCAGGATGTGTTTTCGGAAGAAATTCTATGATTACCTCATAGACGATCCATGGATTTCACCATAGACTTAGTGCCTAGATCTGCACTCATGTCCAAGGCCCCATACCAAATGATTACTACATAACTGATTGAACTTAATATGTAACTTCAAGAGATGATGAATAAACAATATATTATATCCAATCTTTCCCCATGGGGAGCCCCAGTCTTGTTTGTTAAAAATAAATATAAAACTTTAATATTGTGCATTGATTATAGACAACTTAACAATATGAAAATTTAAAATAAGTATATTTTACACCACATTAATGACTTGTTTGATCATGTCGGACGAGCTAAGATTTTCTCTAAGATATATTTACGGTCAGGATATCATCAGGTTAGAATCAAAGAAGAAGACATTCATAAAATTTCTTTCCAAACTAGATATGAATAATATAATTTTGTAGTGGTACATTTCCATTTAACAAAAAAAATTACTTTATGTGTTTAATTAACAGTGTGTTGAGAAAATATCTAGACAATTTTGTAATAGTGTTCATGGATGATATATTTGTTATAAAAACAAGATCATGGAACAATAAAATAAAAAAAATGTGGAAACAAAACACAAAAGATACACAGTACAATAGAGAAACAAATATACATGGTTCACCCAGTGTGGGCTACACCCACGAGATAAATTGCTAGATCCTTCCTTTTTATTATCCAGCAAAATGAAGGGATACAACCTACAACACACTGGTTGTAACATTCTCTTCTTTCTCTCACAATATCCTCTCTCATAATAAAATAATCAAACACATACACAACCAAAATAAAATTCCTTCATAAAATAGGGGTGTACAGTCTTCATGGGGTATAAACACAACTGAACACAAACACCTCTTAATCAAAAACATAATTAGGCTCAAAAACCAACAATATCCCACTTGGAGACTGATCACAATAACTCCATTGTTGTTGTCCATGTTGGACTATGATCCACCTTGGACCTGGAAAATTTCTCATCCTCAACTTCATGCTTGAAGGAGAAATGAAACTGAGCAGGAATTCAGTTTCTCCCTGGTTACTCCCTTTGTTAACATATCTATAGGATTCTGGCTAGTATATATCTTTTCCAACTTCAAATTTCCATCTTCCAAGACATATCGTAGGAAATGGTACCTGATTTGTATATAATTAGGTTTTTAATGGAAGCATGATTTCTTTTCAATATGAATGACACTTTCAGTTTTTCAATACAAATTTCTATTCTCCTTCTTCTTTCTCAATTCCTCCATAAACCCCTTTAACCAAATCATTTCTTTACTAGCCTCTGTAGCAACAACATACTATGCTTCTATTGTTGAAAGTGAAACAACCCTTTTTAGGTTTGAAATCCAACTTATTTTTATTCTACCTACAATAAAAAAATACCTTGTGGTGCTCCTCTTGCTATCTTTATCACCTACCATATCTGAATCAACATATCTTTGTAGAACAATGTCTGAACCTCCAAAACATAATCTGTGAGTAGAAGTACCCCTTAAATACCTAAGAATCCACTTTAGTACCTTCCAATGTTCTTTACTTGGATTGTTCATATAACTTCTCACAACTCCCACTGTATGTGAAATATCTGGTCTTGTCCACACCATCACATAGATCGAGCTACGAAATGATGATGAATAAGGGACCTTGTACATGCATTCTATCTCCTATTGTTTCTTCAGACACATTTCCTTGGTTAATTTGAAATGGTTGTCCAAAGGTGTACTAACTATTTTTTCATTCTGGATTCTAAACCTCTCCAACACCTTTTCTCTATGTACTCACCCTAATAAAATTTCAATTTGTGATTTTTGTTGTCTCTTGTTATTCTCATACCAAGGATTTTTTTTGCAGCACCCAAATCCTTAATCGAAAATGAATTAGTTGATTTATTCTTGAGAGAATTTATATCATGCATATTACACTGTGCAACAATCATTTCATCTACATACAATAGCAAGATAATATAGCTTCCATTTTCTATCCTTTTAAAATAAATGCAATGATCAAAATGACATCTACTATAACCTTGTTCTATCATAAACATGTCAAACTTCAAATACCATTGTGTTGGACCTTTCTTTAAGACATACAAGATCTTCTTCAAACTACATACCAAATTTTTCTTCCATTTGACCTCATACCCCTGTGGCTATTGCATATAAATCTCTTCATCCAAATCCCCATGGAGAAAAATTATTTTTACATCTAACTATTCAAGATGCAAATCTTCTACTGCCACAAGACTTAAAATAGTCTTAATTGAAGTAATTTTAACAACAAGAGAAAACATTTCATCAAAATATATACGTTTCTTTTGTCCAAACCCCTTTACAACAAGTCTAGCCTTGTACCTCGTTTTTCCTCCATCCTCTTCATTCAACCTCTAAACCCATTTATTCTACAAATCTCTTTTTTCCTGCAAGAAATTGAACCAAGTCCCAAGTCTAGTTTTTTTCCAAGGAATCCATTTCTTCTTTCATGCCTTGATCCCACTTTCTTTTAGTGTCCACTTGCATTGCCTCTTCATAACTTTTTGGTTTACCATAATCAATCAACAATAAATCGTAAAATAAAGGAGAGTATCGTTCAGGGGGTCTACTTAACTAGTATATCTTCTAAAAACACTTGCAAGATTTTGAGATACATGTTTCTCATGTTTTTGTACATTTTGATTTTGTGGTACCTTTGGAATTTCTTTTTCAGTGATCTCACTAAGAACTATGTATTCTGGTTTTTCATTTTCCTTTTTCCATCCCCACAACTAATATTTGTACATGGCCTTCTCATTGAATATGATATCTCTACTCCTAACGATTTTGTGATTTTCATAATCCCATAAGAGATAACCAAAATCATTAACACTATATCCAATAAATATACTCTTATTTGATTTTACCTCAATCTTTGTTCTATTTTCTTTTTCAATATGGACAAATGCTTCACAACCAAAAGTCTTCAAAAAAGAATAGTTTACCTTTTTACCTTTCCATGCCTCCTCTAGAGTTCCACCATCCAAAGAGGTTGAAGGTCCTCTATCTATTAAGTAAATATAATTATCTATATCATATTCCCAGAAATATAAGGGAAACCCAACATGCAATATCATACTCCTTTCACGGTCCATGATGGTCCCTTTCATCCTTTCTGAAACACCATTTTCTTTTGGTGTTCCTGGAACTGTCTTCTCTTTATGAATCCCATGGTATGAACAATAACCATCAAAAGTCTTGTTTCATTATTCACCTCCATTGTCTATTATGAGACACTTCAACCTTTTTCCTATATCATTCTCAACCAAATATTTCCATTTCTTAAAAGTATCAAAAACATCATATTTTTGTCAAATGCAGTGAACCCAATTGTTTCTAGTTGCATCATCAATAAAATTAACATAATAATGAAAGACACAAAGATATGATATCTGAGTTGGTCCCCATAAATATATATGCACAAGCTCTAACCTTTCACTCTTCTTTTGTTTTCCGACTATGACAAATCTAACTCTCTTTTGTTTTCCATAAAAAAAGTGCTCACAAAAATCCAAATCAATTTGTTTAATATTTGGAAACAAATTTCTTTTGTGAAGTATCTGCATCCATTTCTCACTCATGTTTCCAAGCCTATGATTCCATAATGTTGTATCCACTCCTGTATAATCTAAAGAGATAGAAGATTCAATATTACCAATACATAAATACAATTTACCTACCTTCTCTCATTTTTCTATCACCAATGTTCCCTTGGTGACCTTCCACGCCTTATCTAGAAATATAGATATATAACCTTCACTTTCCAACTTCCCAGTTAAAATTATATTTTTCCTTAGATATGTAACTTTTCTTACCTCTTTCAACAACCATTGGTTTCCATTCTTTTGGTTTATTTGTACCTTTCCCTTTCCAACAATTTTGCAACGTTCATCATCACCCAAATGAACCTGTCCAAAATCACGTTGAATATAATCTAGAAAATGTTTCCTATGGGGTGTGGCATGAAATGAAGCCCATGAATATACTACCCAAGAGTCATAAATATTATCTATAGAAAGAATCAAATCATCTTGTAACAAATCACATGTTACATTTTCTTCTTGAATTTTATTTTGTTCTCCATCTTGTTGGCAACCCGACATATTTTTAAACTTTTTATATCAGATATTAATCTATGTAGCTGCCTAACTGGGGTCGTACATTTTTATGTTCTTCATAAGAAATTTTTTGAAACGACAAATGTATGTTTTCGATTATTCATAGTGTTTTTTTTTTCATGCTTCCTTCATGACTGAAAGCATGAAGACAAAGCATTTAAACTTATGACTGTATCACCGCTCTATTTAAAAGTTTATGAAAGGCAAATGGATCCACAGTTTTTGTTAACAAAGTCTTTGTTCCTTGCTATGAAGTTCATTCTCTTTGTTTTGACTCCTCGAATATGAAGCATGCTTATGGATTGTTATCTGAATCAACAAAGGTCAGTTCAATTTAAGCATCAATATGTTTTTGTGTGGTTCTTGATCATACGTTCCCTTGTCACTATACTTTGGTTTATAAAATTTCCCTCTCCCAAACTTTAGAACCTAACCCACCTTGTTGCACAATAATTTTTATTTTAATGCACCTGGTCGTGGCCTATACTATGTAAGAGGTGGCAGTCCAACTATAGTGAGCCTGTCATTTCGAAGCTCAGTCTTGGGTTTTGCAACACTCCTCACATTCATTTCAATCAACACCTATCTTTTTGTTGAGGGTTTTTTGTTCATACGCCATAGATTGTTGATGAGTTTTGGGTTTGGAGTTTAGTTTTGGTCTTCTCTTGAAAACCCTCTATACTCACTGTGTTTCCGTGATTGCTTGTCGAGTTTTCCATGGCCCCGGTTGTTAGGATTGAACCCAATGGCTCTCAGACCTTTCTCCTGTGCGATGATGTAAGGGAGGATCTCGAGGGTCAAGGTTGGCTTGTTTTCCTTGAGATATTACAGGGTTTTAACCCACAAACCGCTCAGGAATTCTCCCTCTCATTTGACAGATGTCGAGCCAAGGTTGGGCACATTCAGCTTGAAGTTACAAGAGAGTTTTTAGGTCAAGCAAAAGGTCGTTCTGCAAGTGGGTAGAACTGGTTCAAAAATGCTAAGGTCGGGGAGGTTCCCTAGAGTCTTTTCTTTACATTGTGAAAGATCAATTGTTGTGATAAAGTTATGCTAGTGTCCCTGTTAAAAACCCGATGGCATGGTTTGTTTGAACTGTTGAAAAAAATCGTGACATGTGAAGGCCATTTTGGTTTCATTTTTCTATATAACCTATGTTTTCTCATGAATTTCATTGGGTTTCCATTAAACATGCCTTATTACCTGTGGAGAAGCCTATATAAAATGGAAAAAAGGTATAAGAAGCAACGTTTGGATTCAAGCATGTTCCACCATGGTTTGATAAAAATAATTCTTGTACATCAATTGAAGTTACAGAACGATGACTAGGACGCCTTCCTAACCCGAAATGGATTCGCTAACTCCAATAGTGTAGAATTTGACAAGCCCGTGATTGAGGAAACCATAGTTTATCCAAGAGCATTCCCTTCATCTACATATGCCTGTGTTACATCCACCCACAGTAAGACTATACCCAACCCAAAGGTTGTTGAGCAAACCCATGAACAAGATGCACAACTTAACACCTCTGCCAAAGATGTAAACAGACCTATAGGCAAGCCTTCTAAAAGTGATATCGATTTAAGTTTTAAAAAAAAAGGGTAGGTAGGTTGATTTCAATGAAGCTACAAAATAAATCAAACCCTCATGTGAGCTCGATCAAGATGATCGAGATCCATGAGAGCTCAAATTCTGAGATTGATAGGTTTCTGGCCAAAGAAGACCCTCCTTCCTTCCAAACAGATCTCGATCAGTCTTACAATTTCGTGGATAATCTACTGCCTTGTCTAAAGCATAGTGAAGGGTTTCCAAGAATTAAGTTTGGTAATAAATCTACGGGCCACATTGGGGACGTTCCGGTACACAACCGTGGATATTCTCAATCGACCATCACATAGTCACGATGTGAAACTTGTCTATTTTGGATTGACAATTATTATACCGATATACCCATTTTACAGTCACAGATCAAAGCCCTTACTGATCAGGTCGAACCTTTAACAAATGAAAATCATAATCTCAAGTCTATTATTAAGGGACAAGGAAAATGCTTGAAAACAACAGGGAACATCATATTAAAAAATGTCGAGACTGCAACAACGGTGATAAATTTTGAAATCATGTGAAATGATTTGATTTTACAGTTAAAGGTAAGATTTATTTTTATCTTAAAATAATGTTATATTTTTTTCATTGAATAAATTAGATTTCATTACTAAAATAGACTAGCTACAGAATCAATAGATTCTGTAGCCAGTCTATTCTAATTCGAAATTTGGAAATTATTGGTTAAATGTATATCCGAATCTCTCTATTTTATCTTTTCTTTCAGTATATTTGGGAGTCTATGGTGACCAAGTGATCTGAAGCAGTTTTTTGGGGCTTGTTAGCCATATCAATGGTCCATTTTTTAATAAATAGGAATAAACTTTTTTTTAGATTTTTAAAGATTTAGTGTGATCTGGGGTGGTTATATTTCCCCTCTATTTTTTGTAATCAATAGATGTTTGTATATTATCTCATAAGACAAGACAAATACCTTCCTGAACCCTTAAAAAACTCATATTTTTGTAAAGGAATCATCTTGGCCTGGGGCTGAAGGTGGACAATTTATTCACAAATTTAGACGAAACATATGTTTACATTTCTGCTTAAGCTCTCTGTAAATGTTGTTTTCGTTTATGGCTTGTTTATCCTGATAATTAAATAATTGTTGATAGATTTTGTCTTCACAAATTCTTATGTCATCAGGATAATATCTTTTAATATCGTCCACATTTTGATGCTTCAAATATTAAAAATAGCGATCACTCGTTCAATCCAAACAATAAGGTTTTTCTTTAATTTTGTTGAATGATTAAAAGTAGGTTGTTACAATTAGTTTTATCTTACGTGTAATTTCTTGCAATCACAAATATCACAGCTACTATTTGCGTCTTATGATTCTGTCATCAAAATCCAACAGTTAATATACTATTTTGCATTTATTCTGAACAATTTCAAGGTTCACTATAGTTTTATCTTTTGGATAGGATGGATGGACATTCTATAATCATACAGATGATTGGATGTATGTCGATTAACTCATTCATAGGTTAGTTTATTTCTATTCATCATTTTTTTTTTTTTTTTTAAACTCTTATATGTGATCTGGCTTTGACCATCTACATATTCTCGTTTCGTAATATATTTTCGATTTAATATTATAGATAAATAAAGATAAAAAAAAAAATAGTTTATTTTCTTTCTTTATCTAATTTTGTTAAAAGAGCCATGTTTTCATAGATTTTCATGAGTTTAGATTAAAATTCGCAACTTGTACATCATGCACATAAATTGGATAAACAGATTTGTTGTGTAAATATTATTTAAAATAGTTATATGTATATGTATGTACATATATACTCTAAGAAGTTATTTGTTAGTTTTCTCTTTTTCTTTTATTTGTTTCTTTTAGGACTTTTATATTGGCCAATGGAGACATGAAACCTGTCAGAGCGAGTCACACCAAATGGCTTGGGTTATTTAAACAACCCCGGACCAGACTCATTCTTCCAATTGACGGACGAACATTTTTGCCTATCAAAAAATGGCACTAGAAAGAGGGCTTGAACATTATTGATAGCACGTGGAGGTTGCAAGACTCCTCCCCCACACACTCGCTCCCCTATAGTAACAAGAAGTCATTCTGATGACAATATTACCTCTCAAACAACAACCACCTCAAATGAAAATCCACAGATTACAGTTGAACCAGTAAGACCAAACCCCCTAGGATCTGATGTACAAGAAATTGTTCGTCAATCACTTGTAAGAACACACGGTGCTTTGGCCCATATCAGACAGTCAGGTTGGTCGCTGAATCAACCATTAGATTATTCTAATATTAGAGAGGAACTTGAAGGCACTGGTCTTATCGTAAATGCTACATATCTAGATCACATCCCCACTCTTGCAGCCGAAGGATCTGTTATCCCACCATCACCACTACTTTCATCTCCTTCCTCTTCAGGAGAGGATTCATCAGACGAAGGTAGTTCTTCATCTCAGCCTTCGACACCACCCATGCCTATGGAAAATTTAAACAATCCCACAAGACCATGGCTTGATCAAGATGTTGTGGCTATACCTGGACCCCAACATCCTTGGCCTAAACATCTAGAGAAATGGCTCTCTAAATTTGATCCAGATTCCAAGCAAATCGCTGAGGATCACATTAAAAAATTCATGCTAGCCATTAGACTCCAAAGTGTAGAACACGAAGACGTAGTATGTAGACTTTTTCCATACACATTTGAAGGCAATGCCTCTACTCGGTATTTTTCCCAACAACCCCACACCATTGTATCTTGGGATAGATTCAAATCTTGTTTCCTTGAGAAATTCGGAGACAACAAATCTCCTAAAGTCTTAGCCAAGGAACTCTTAAGTTTAAATATGAACCCAAAGGAAAAAATAAAAGACTTTAATCAAATGTTTCTAACACTAAAGTATCGAATCCCCACTTATTCAAAGCCTACTGAAAATCTTATCATCGCATACTACACCAAAGCCTTACACTAGAACATAGCAATTTGGGTAAAAGGGTCTAGGAAGACAACATTACTGGAAGCCTTCTAGGAGGCAAGACAAATTCAGAAACATGTTCTAAGCCTAAAGGACAATATCAGTAATAAGGCAGAGATTACCCCATATTCCAAGAAAAAAATAGAAATTCTTCTTAGGCCTCCCCAAACCAAAACTCAATCAAAGAGTTTAGATCTGGAAAGTTTACATAAGGTTGTTCAGAAATTGTCAAATCAAGTTGTATATTTAAGGAGACCGGCTGAAGAAGATTCTTCAAGAAAAGGGTCTTACAAACCCCCTTTTAGAAAGCCTTTTCCCACAATCCAACCCAATTTAAATTCTAAAGGACTTAATCTAGAAAGCCTACAGTATGCTATCCAAACAATCCTGGAAGCACATGATAACTTAGTTCCCCCCAAGATTTTTGAATACATCGTTGAACAAGAAATAGTGGAAGCGGACGAATCCTCTCCCAACATCTTCGGGCATTTTTTGGATGGTATCTTTCAAACCAATTTTGAAACGGTGCATCCTTACAATACCTGAAGCAAAACACAGAATAAATCCTATTCTGAAATTGGAACTAATGCGCCCCAAAAACAGTTTAAACAAATTGAAACTAAACAAAATTCGGTAACTCCAAGTTTAGAATACGATTTGATTCAAGACCCTAAGAAACTTAGAGATGATATTTTTATTTATGAATTATTGAAATTTCCTTTTCTTATGCAAAAGATGCTTCAGAACATTGGAGAAAACAACAATCTAAACAACAACAAATTTGCAGAAAACAACCCTAAAACACCTCAAAAGGTTCATGTTAAAATGACACTAGAACCCTCTGATAAAAGACACCTTGCTGTAAAAAGCGTAACAAATGTAGATAAAATAATTCCAAGGACTGCGACTAAAAACCAACAAAGTTCTGTTGTTAATACTCGTAGAAATGTCCCACCTTTTTTTGTTGACCTTTGAAATTTTCAATAGGAATGTACATAATTGTATGGTAGATTTTGGTGCATCGTCAAATTTAATGCCTTGGTCTATATGCCAAAACATCAATGCTGAAGTTCAACCTTCTAGTCTGAAAATTATTTAGCTTGATCGGACCAGTGTTAAGGTAATAGGTGAATTAAAAAATGTCCTTATCAGATTATCATCTAATCCTAAAGTCCACTAGATTATTGATATTATTGTCGTTGACATCCCTGAAGTATATGGCTTATTTTTAAGTAGGGATTGGTCCAAACAACTTCATGGCTACTTTGCAACAGATCAATCTCATTTATGGCTACCAGAAAATGGAAAGCCTAACAGAATCAAGATCAATCATGAGAGTTACCTCAAGCTTATGGTAACTGATTTAAATGAAATTAATGAACCATTTATTGCTTCGGCTAATTCACCCAAAATGTAGGGAATGAACACCTTTTTCGATAACTTCATGGTTGAAACTTCTACCATTTCTAACCCGGAACAACATTCGAAACTCATGACATGCACACAATCAATAGTTCTCCCTAAGGTGTCACATACAGCTGATGAGAATCACATCTGGTCTCTCTACTTCGATGGATCCAAATCTAAAGAAGGAGCTGGTGTAGGATGTGTACTCATTGACCCAGAATGTAACAAAACTTTGATCGCTTTCCGATTAGAATTTGAGTGCACAAACAATACAGCTGACTATGAGGCGCTTCTGCAAGGCCTCAGAAAGGAACGAGACTTGAAAATATAGAATTTAATGGTATTCATTGATTCAGAGATTGTGGTCAGACAGGTAAGAAATTTCATTCATTTCCTATCTCCACACCTGAAAAGTTATCAAGTAGAGGTATGGAATTTAATATACATTTTTTTTGCATTTAACATTAATTTCATTCCAAGATTAAATAAGTCTGAGGCTAACTTGTTGGCTAATGTTGCTTCTAAACTTTTTCCCACATAAGGCCTTTCTCCAAGCACATTTCTCGTTGAGTTGTTGTTCATACCATCTGTCCTGGACAACATCACTAATTGAAGAGTGTTCGATAATGATCAATATATCATTAGTTTCTTGCACATGGAAGATACTTTCCAAGGTGTGGTTATCGATTAAGGCACCCACGAGGAAGACCTCCACAATTTTTCGGTAATATTAGACCCAAGGTCTCCAAAATCAACATTAGATCTGGTAAATTCTATCCCAAAATCTGTGGTAAGATTAGAAAAGTTTTATGATTTGCATGATAAATTTAGGAAATCAGTAAATTGTAAAACAAATAGTTCTTCCTTGACCCATGAAAAAGTGAATCTAGGTACTAAAGATAATCCGCAATGCATCAATTTGGGAACGGGATGTTCTAATCATGAGAAGTCGACCTTTACTAAGTTGTTTAAGGAATTTAAGGACATCTTTGCTTGGACATATGATGATCTAAAAACATTTGATCCTAACGTTATACAACACATCATTCCCATGAAACCCCAGACTCAACCTTTTCAACAGAAGTTGAGAAAGATGCACCCAAAACTTGAACCAACGGTCAAGAAGGAACTAAACAAACTATTGAATGCAAAGATAATCTTCCCGATGAGACATACACAGTGGGTCTCTAACCTTGTCCCTGTGAGGATTTTTGAAATTTAAACCGAGCATATGATAAAGAAAACTATCGTGTTCCTTCGAAGGAACAAATTCTTCAGCAAGTATCTGGTTCTGAAAGATTGTCACTGTGAGACAGTTTTTTAGGGTATAACCAGGTCCTCATGTCTCCTCTAGACCAATTGAAAACCACTTTCCATACTCCATGGGGTACCTATCCTTATAGAAAGATTCCCTTTGGGCTTATAAAGGTCAGTGCCACTTTCCAGGGAGTGATGGATATCGCTTTTCGCGGTCTAATCAATCAATCTATAGTAGTCTATCTAGATGATGTCACTGTTTTCTCAAAGAATAAGGGAGATCATTTATCTCATCTGAGATCTGTTCTACAATGATGTCGTAAGTACAACATCTCTCTAAATCCTAAAAAATCTGTCTTTGCAGTGGAACAATGCAAGTTGCTCAGATTCATAGTATCCAATGAAGGGATGATCATTGACCCCGAGAGGACTCAAGTCATTTCAAAACTTCCTACCCCCTCTTCCAAAAAGTCTATGCAATCATTTTTGGGTCAGATAAATTTTGTTAGAAGGTTCATCCTAAGTTTTTCGGAAATGGTCAGGCTATTACAAAAATTAATAAAAAAGGATGTGCAATACCATTGGGGACCTCAAGAAAGTCAAGCTTTTGACTCAATTAAAAAAACCATAGTGGAGGCTCCATCCCTAATGAGCCTTGACTTTTCACGAGATTTCACTCTTTACACATTTGTCTGCGATGGATTGTATGCTGATGTGCTAACCTAAAGGAATGCTGAAAAAAATGAAGTTCCTATTGCCTTTGTGAGCTCAGCCTTTTAGGGAGCAGAGCTTAATTATCCAGCTGTAGATCAACAGGCTTATTCTATTTTTAAAGAAGTAAAACATTTTCAATCTTATCTACTGAAATCTAGAACGAAAGTCATTGTTCCTTACCTCGCTGTGAGAATTTTTTTAGTACAGAAAGAACTGGGTGAGAAATGGTCAAACTGGGTCACATCCTTACAAGAATATGACCTTGAGATCACTCCAGCATAAACTGTTAGAGGCCAAGGTCTATGTAAATTAGTTGTTGATTCAGTTATAGAATAGCAGAATCAAACGTATGTTAATTGAAGATCAGCATAATCAAAATCAAATCTGTAATGTACAAAATCCTACAAGTCCTTGGTATGATGACATTAAGTTTTATCTAACACACAGTTTAGCTCCTCGTCACCTTGATCCAAAAAAGAGGAGAGCGTTGAGATTAAAATCTGCACCTTTCCAACTAGTGAATGGTATATTGTTTCGCAAAAATTTTGATGGAATTCTTATGCGTTGTCTAGCAAGAGATGAAGCAGATAAAGTCTTATCAGAATTACATGCAGGAGAAGCTGGTGGGAATTTCGGAGGAGACACTACTTCCCACAAAGTATTAAGGGTGAGTTATTACTAGCCCACTCTTTTCAAAGATGCCCATGCATTATGTCGGAAATGCATAATCTGTCAAAAGGCTTCTAAATGAGTATAGAAGGTAACATTCCCGCTACAACCTGTCTCGGTGGATTTCCCTTTTCAACAATGGGGTCTTGACATCATTGGCCCAATTAACCCCACTTCCTTGTAGCAACATAAATACATCATTACAATAACAAATTATCTCACCAGATGGTCCAAGGTTGCACCATTAAAAGTGGTAAACACCATTCAGGTCATATCATTCCTTTATTCAAACATCATCACTTTTTTTGGTATTCCTGAATGTCTAGTGTTAAATAATGCTTCCTATTTTTCGTCTCTAGACATGAGTGCCTTTGCTTTAGAAAAATGGATAAAACTAAAGTATTTTTCTAGCTATTACCCCCAAGGAAATGGTTTGGAAAAATCGACAAACAAAAACCTGATCAAGATCATCAAGAGAACGGTCTCCGAAAACCACAAAAACTGGCATAATGCACTAGTCAATGGAATTTGGGCTGATAGGGTAACTCCAGAAATTGTTGTTGGTAATTCCCCCTTTTTCCTCATTTATGGCAGGGAAGCAATTATTCCGCCGCACGTTCTCCTTCCATATCTTCAATTATCATAGAAGTTTCAGGAAGAAGATTGTCCTCCTTTGGAAAGTCAGATTAATGCTTTGCTGAAGTTAGAAAAGGTAAGGACTCAAGCAAAACAAAAACTGGATCAACATCAATTTATTGTCAAAAGCTGGTTCGATTCGAATTCTGCCTCAGACAGAAATTTTGAGGTAGGTGATCTTGTCCTCAAGTGGGGCAAACCTCATGAGGGGAAATGCGAGCATACTAAGTTCCAAAACCTGTGGTTGGGACCATTCGTAATCGCTGAAAAACTAGGTCCTAGTTCTTTTCGCCTGCAGAATTTAGAGGGACAGCCAGACACCTTCCTGGTGAATGGTCAAGTTCTCAAAAGGTATTTCACTTGACAACTCTCAGATACACCTTTTGTACATATTTTTCTATTTTGTTTTCTTTTTCTTTTCGTTTTCTTTTCCAGTTTGTTTTTATTTTTATTTTTGTTTACTGGTCTTTTTGAGTCAAACTTGCCTGTATTATAGTTTAGTTCAAAAGACGAGAACATAATGCTTCATCTTGAAACAACTGTCAAGGGATGTCAGAGCATCAATTGTTTTGTTTTTCTAAAAAAACGTAGACTAGTTAAAAGTGATATTTTGTTTGCGAATTGATTTCTCGGTTTCGATTTGCATGTGAGAGTAATCACGACTATCTTTAAAAAACTCTTTACGCTGTGCCTTATTTTAAAAAAAACAACTCAACGATGCCTCCCTCTCCTCAAAAATTATTTTTATTAATAAACTATTTTCAAATCTTGATGAAGGTTAGCAAGAAAAAATTAAAGACCTAAAAAATATTAAGTTGTGTAAAAACTAGAATTTTCAGCATCACCCCGCTCTGCTGAGTGTCTTTAAAACTATATCAGATTATGAATAATTTCTCAAAGAGTTGTGGGAAGTGTTTGTAAACCCATCGAGACACTGAACAGGTATGCTGGTAGCGGGTAAATGCATGCCTGATGCCAAGACAACTTCGTTGGGGTACTTAACAGGTGTGCTGGCAGCGAAGTGATGTCAGGTTAAAGAAAATTCTCAGATATAAATTTTGATTTTGGCCATAAGCATCCTTCATTCTGATTTGAAATTTCTTGGACAAGATAGAGGTGTCATAGTGGGTTAATTGACATCCTTGTCGAGGCTATGGACAACTGTTGGAAGCAGTGTCCCTATCAATAGTATTGGATTCATTAACTCAAACATCGTGGCTTTCATTTGTTAAGTCTGTCACCAGATTTCATTCTTCTTAACGAAAGATATCTTAAGCTGGACTACATCATGATTATTAAAGATGTTCAATTGGATTTTCCGTTGTTCTTTGATTTGAAATCATTGAAACATTTCCAACCTTAACTCGTCAGTAATGCAAAGATAACTACTTCTCCCAACAAGTCGCCATTGTTGGCAACCCGACATATTTTTAAAATTTTTATATCAAATATTAAACTAAGTAGCTTCCTAACTAGGGTCGTACATTTTTCTCTTTTTCATAAGGAATTTTTTGAAATGACAAATGTAACTTTTCGGTTATTCCTAGTGTTTTTGTTTTCATGCTTCTTTTATGACTGAAATCATGAAAATGAAGCATTTAAACTTATGACTGTATTACCTCTCTATTTAAAAGTTTATCAAAGGTAAATGGCTCCACAGTTTTTGTTAAAAAAGTCTTTGTTCCTTGATATGAAGGTCATTCTCTTTGTTTTGAATCCTCGAATATGAAGCATTCTTATGGATTGTTATTTGAATTAACAAAGGTCAATTCAATTTAAGCATTGATATATTTTTTTGTGGTTCTTGATCATACGTTCCCTTGTCACTATACTTTGGTTTATAAAATTTCCCTCTCCCAAAATTTAGAACCTAACACACCTTGTTGTGCAATCATTTTTATTTTAATGCACTTGGTCGTGCCCTGTACTATGTAGGAGGTGGAAGTATGACTACATTGAACCCATCATTTTGAAGCTCGGACTTGGGTTTTGTAACACTCCTCGCATTCATTTCAATCAATGCCTATCTTTTCGTTGAGGGTTTTTGTTCATACGCCATAGATTTTTGATGAGTTTCAGGTCTGGAGTTTAGTTTTGGTCTACTCTTAGAAACTCTCTATACTCACTATGTTTTCATGATTGCTTGTCGAGTTTCCCATGGCCCCGATTGTTAGGATTGAACCCAATGGCTCTCATACATTTCTCCTATGCGATGATGCAAAGGAGGATCTTGAGGGTCAAGGTTGGCTTGTTTTCATTGAGAGATTCCAGGGTTTTAACCTGCAAACCTCTTAGGAATTCACCCTCTCATTTGACAGATGTCGAGACAAGGTTGGGGACATTCAACTTGAAGTTACATAAGAGTTTTTAGGTCAAGCAACATGTATTTCTGTGAGCAGACATAAGTGGTTAAAAAATTATAAGGTCGAGGAGGTTCCCTGGAGTCTTTTCTTTACATCTAGAAAGTTCAATTGTTGTGATAAAGGTATGCCAGTGTCCCTGTTAAAAACCCGATGGCATGGTTTACTTGCAATGTTGAAACAATTCATGATATGTGAAGGCTATTTTGGTTTCATTTTTATATATCACCTACGTTTTCTCATGAATTTCATTAGGTTTCCATTAAACATGCCTTATTACCTGTGGAGAAGCCTGTATAAAATGGAAAAAAGATATAAGAAGAAACGTTTGGATTCAAGCCTATTCCACCATGGTTTGATAAAAATAATTCTTGTACATCAATTGAAGTTACAGAACGATGACTTGGACACCTTCCTAACCCAAAATGGATTCTCTAACTCTAATACTATAGAATTCGACAAGCCCGTGATTGAGGAAACCATAGTTTCTCCTGGAGCATTCCCTTCATCTACACAATCCTATGTTATGGCCACCCACAATAAGCCTATATCCGACCCAAAGGTTGCTGAGTATACCCATGAACAAGATTCACAACTTAATGCCTCTGCCAGAAACACAAATAGACCTATAGGTAAGCCATCTAAAGGTGATATCGATTTAAGTTTTAAAAACAAAAGGGAAGGTAGGTTGATTTCAAGGAAGCTACAAAATAAATCAAACCCTCATGTGAGCTCGATCAAGCTGATTGAGATCCATGAGAGCTCAGATTCTGAGATTGATAGGTTTCTGGCCGATGAAGACCCTCCTTCCTTCCAAACGGATATCGATCAGTCTTACAATTTCGTGGATAATCTGCCACCTTGTTTAAAGCACAGTGAAGGGTTTCTAGGAATTAATTTTGGTAACAAATATACAGGCCACATTGGGGACATTCCGGTACACAATCATGGATATTCTCAATCGACCATCACATAGTCACGATGTGAAACTTGTGTGTTCTGGATTGACAAGTATTAGACCGATATAACTATTTTACAGTCACAGATCAAAGCCCTGATTGATTAGATCGACCCCTTAACAAATGAAAATAGTAAGCTTAAGTCTATTATTAAGGGGCAAGGAAAATGCTTGAAAACAACAGGGAACATCATATTAAAAAATGTCGAGACTGCAATAGCAGTGATAAATTATGAAATCATGTGAAACGATTTGAGTTTACAGTTAAAGGTAAGATTTCTTTTTATCTTAAAATAGTGTTATATTTTGTTCATTGAATAAATTAGATTTTATTACTAAAATAGACTAGCTACAGAATCAACAGATTCTGTAGCGAGTCTATTCTAATTCGAAATTTGGAAATTATTGGTTAAACGTATATCTAAATCTCTCTATTTTATTTTTACTTTTAGGATATTTGGGAGTCTGGTGAACAAGTGATCTGAAGCATTTATTTGGGACTTGTTAGCCATATCTCTGGTCCATTTTTGTATAAACAGGAATAAACGTTTTTTTAGCTTTTTAAAAATTTAGTGTGATCTCGGGTGGTTATATTTCCCCTCTATTTTTTGTAATCAATAGATGATTTTATATTATTGCATAAGATAAGACAGTTACCTTTCTGAACCCTTTAAAAACTCATATTTTTGTAAAGGAATCATCGTGGCCTGGGGTTGAAGGTGGACAGTTTATTCACGAATTTAGATGGAACATATGTTTACATTTCTGCTTAATCTCTTTGTAAATGTTGTTTTCGTTTATGGCTTTCTTATCCTGATAATTAAATAACTGTTGATAGCATTTGTCTTCACAAATTATTATGTCATCAGGATAATATCTTTTAATATCGTCCACATTTTGATACTTTAGATATTAAAAGTAGTGATCACTCATTTAATCCAAATGATAAGGTTTTTCTTTAATTTTGTTGAATGATTAAAAGAAAGTTGTTACAGTCAGATTTATCTTACGTGTAATTTCTTTCAATCACAAATATCACAGCTACTATTTGCGTCTTATCATTCTATCATCATAATCCAAAAGTTAATATACTGTTTTGCATTTATTCTAAACAGTTTCAAGGCTCACTGCAGGTTGATCTCTTGGATAGGCTGGCTGGACATTCTATATTCATACATATGATTGGATGTATGTTGATTAACTCATTAATATTTTAGTTTATTTCTATTCATCGGTTTTTTTTTTTTTTTGAAACTCTTATATGCGATCTAGCTTTGATCGTCTACATATTCTCATTTCATAATATATTTTCAATTAATCTTATAGATAAATAAAGATAAAAACAAAAATAGTTTATTTGCTTTCCTTATCTGCTTTTGTTAAAAGATCCATCTTTTCATAGATTTTTGTGAGTTTAGATTAAAATTCGCAACTTGTACATCATGCACATAAATTAGATAAACAGATCTGTTGTGTAAATATTATTTAAAATAGTTATATGTATACACATGTACATATATACTCTAAGTACTTATTTGTTAGTTTGCTCTTTTTATTTTATTTGTTTCTTTTAGGACTTTTAGATTGGAAAACAGAGCCATTAAACCCGTCAGAGTCAGTCATACCAAATGTCTTGGGTTATTTAAACAACCCCGGACCAGACTCGTTCTTCCAATTGACGGACGATCATTTTCGACCATCAAAAAATGGCGCTAGAAGGAGGGCCTGAACACTATTGATGACACGTGGAGGTTACAAGACTCCTCCCCCACACACCCACTCCCCTATAGTAACAAGAAGTCATTATGACAACAATATTACCTCTCAAACATCAACCACCTCAAATGAAAAACCACAGATTACCGTTGAACCAGTAACACCAAACCCCCCAGGGTTCAACGTACAAGAAATTGTTCATCAATCACTTCTAAGGACACACGGTGCTTTGGCCCATATCAGAAAACCAGGTCGGCCACTGAATCAACCATTAGATTTTTCTAATATTAGAGAGAAAATTGAAGGCACTGGTCTTATCCTAAATCCTACAAATCCATATCACATCCCCTCTCTTGGAGTAGGAGGATCTGGTATCCCACCATCATCACTGTCTTCATCTCCTTCCTCTTCAAGAGAGGAGTCATCGGACGAAGGCAATTCTTCATCTTAGCCTTCGACACCACCCACGCCTATGGAAAATCCAAACAATCCCACCAGACCATGGCTCGATCAATATGCTATGGCTATACCTGGACCCAACATCCTTTGCCTAAACATACGGATAAATGGCTCCCTAAATTTGATCTAGATTCCAAGCAAATCAATGAGGATCACATTAAAAAATTCATGCTATCAATTAGACTTCGAAGCGTAGAACATGAAGATGTAGTATGTAGACTTTTTCCGTACACATCTGAAGGCAATGCCTCTACTTGGTATTTTTCTCAACAACCCCACACCAATGTATATTGGGATAGATTCAAATCTTGTTTCCTTGAGAAATTTGGAGATGACGAATCTCTCGAAGCCTTAGTCATGGAACTCTCTAGTTTAAAGATGAACCCCAAGGAAAAAATAAAAGACTTTAATTAAAGGTTTCTATCATTAAATAATCGAATCCCCATTGATTCAATGCCTACTGACAATCTTATCGTTGCATACTACACCAAAGCCTTACACCAGAACATAACAGTCTGGGTAAAAAGGTCTAAGAAGACAACATTATTGGAAGCCTTCGAGCAGGAAATCCAAATTGAGAAAGATATTCTAAGACTAAAGGACAATATTAGTAATGAGGCAGAGACTACCCCATATTCCAAGAAGAAAATAGAAATTCTTCCAAGGCCTCCCCAAACCAAAACTCAATCAGAGAGTTCAAATATGGAAAGTTTACATAAGGTCATTCAGAAATTGTCAAATCAAGTTGTAGATTTAAGGAGATCAGTTAAAGAAGCTTCTTAAAGTAAAGGGTCTTACAAACCCCCTTTTATAAATCCTTTTCCCACAAACCGACCCAATTCAAATTCTAAAGGCCTTAATCTAGAAGGCCTACAGTATGCTATCCATACAATCCTAGAAGCACATGATAACTTAGTTCCTCCAAGATTTCTGAAGACATGGTTGAACAAGAAACAGTGGAAGAGGATGAATCCTCTCCCAACATCTTTGGGCATTTTTTGGATAGTATCTTTCAAGCCAATTTTGAAACGGTGCACCCTTACCATACCAGAAGCAAAACACAAAATAAATCATCTTTTGAAATTGGAACTAATGCATCCCAAAACAAGTTTAAACAAACTGAAACTAAACAGAATTAGGTAACTCCAAGTTTAGATTATGATTTGATTGAAGACCTTAACAAACTTAGAGCTAATATTTATGTTTATGAATTATTGAAATTTCCTTTTCTTCTGCAAAAGATGCTTCAGAACATTGCACAAAACAACAAAAACAACAATCTGAACAAGAACAAATTTGCAGGAAATAGCCCTAAAACACCTTAAAAGGTCCCTGTTAAAACGACACTAGAACCCTCTGATAAAAGAGACCTTGCTGCAAAAAGCATAACAAATGTAGATAAAATAATTCTAGAGACTGCGACTAAAAACCAACAAAGTTCTACTGTTAATACTCATAGAAATGTCCCACCTTTTTTGTTGACCTTTGAAATTTTCAATAGGAATGTACATAATTGTATGGTAGATTCTGGCATATCATCAAATGTAATGCCTCGTTTTGTATGCCAAAAAATCAATGCTGAAGTTCAACCTTCCAGTCTGAAAATTGTTCAGCTTGATTGGACCAGTGTTAAGATAATAGGTGAATTAAAAAATGTCCTTATCGGATTATGATCTAATCCTAAAGTCCACCAGATTATTGATATTATTTTCGTTGACATACCTAAAGTATATGGCTTATTTTTAAGTAGGGATTGGTCTGAACAATTGCATGGCTACTTTGCGACAGACTGGTCTCATTTATGGCTGCCAGAAAATGGAAAGCCTAATAGAATCAAGGTCAATTGTGAGTGTTACCTCAAGCTAACAGTAACTGATTTAAATGACGTTAATGAACTTTTTACTGCTTACTTCATGTCTTAAAATTCTACCATTTGTAACCCAGAACAACAATTGGAACTCATGACATGCACACAATCAACAATTCTCTCTAAGGTGTCACATATAGCTGATGAGAATCACATCTGGTCTCTCTACTTCGATGGATCCAAATCTAAAGGAGGAGCCAGTGCAGGATGTGTGCTCATTGACCCAGAAGGTAACAAAAATTTGATCGCTTGCCGATTAGAATTTGAATGCACAAACAATATGGTTGAATATGAGGCACTTCTGCAAGTCCTCAGACAGGCACTAGACTTCAAAATATAGAATTTAATGGTATTCAACGGTTCAGAAATTGTAGTCAGACAGGTAAGAAATTCCATTCATTGCCTATATCCACACCTGAAAAGTTATTAAGCTGAGGTATGGAATTTAATATACAAATTTTATGCATTTAACATTAATTCTATTCCAAGATTAAATAATTTTAAGGCTGATTTGTTGGCTAATGTTGCTTCTAAACTTTTTCCCACAAAAGGCCTTTCTCCAAGTGCATTTTCCATTGAGTTGTTGTTCAGACCATCCGTCCAGGAAAACATCACTAATTGGAGAGTGTTCGATGATGATCAATAGATTATCAATTTCATACACATGGAAGATACTTTCTAAGGTGTGGCCATCAATGAAGGCACCCACGATGAAGACCTTCGCAATTTTACGATAATATCAGACCCAAGGTCTCCAGAATCAACATTAGATCTGGTAAATTATATCCCAAAATCTATGGTAAGATTAGAAAAGTTTTATGATTTGCATGATAAATTCAGGAAATTAATAAATTGTAAAACAAACATTTCTTCCTTGACCCATGAAAAAGTGAATCTAGGAACTAAAGATAATCCGCAATGCATCAATTTGGGAACGAGATGTTTTGAGCACGAGAATTCATCCTTTATTAAGTTGTTTAGGGAATTTAAGGACATATTCTATTGGACATATGATGATCTAAAAACATTTGATCCTAACATTATACAACACATCATTCCCATGAAACCCCAGACTCAACCTTTTCAAGAGAAATTGAGAAAGATGAACCCAAAACTTGAACCAACGGTCAAGAAGGAACTAAACAAACTATTGAATGCAAAGATAATCTTCTCGGTGAGACATACACAATGGGTCTCTAATGTTGTCCCTATGAGGAAGAAAAGTGGCGAAATCTGACTATGTGTTGATTTTCAAAATTTAAACCGAGCATCTGATAAAGACAACTACTCAATTCCTCCAATGGAACAAATTCTCCAACAGGTATCCAGTTCTGAAAGATTGTCACTGCTAGACGGTTTTTCAGGGTATAACTAGGTCCTCATGTCTCCTCCAGACCAGCTGAAAACCACTTTCCTTACTCCATGGGGTACCTATGCTTATAGAAAGATTCATTTTGGGCTTATAAATGCCGGTGCCACTTTCCAGAGAGCGATGGATATCGCTTTTCATGGTCTAATCAATCAATCTGCAGTAGTCTATATAGATGATGTCACTCTTTTCTAAAAGAATAAGGGAGATCATTTAGCTCATCTGAGATCTGTTCTACAACGATGTCGTAATTATGACATCTCTCTAAATCCTAAAAAATCTATCTTTGCAGTGGAACAAGGAAAGC
>ML780945.1:371481-398404 GCA_009831015.1 Picea engelmannii | reverse complement strand
CCCCCCCCCCCCCTCTTCCAAAAAGTCTATGCAATCCTTTTTAGGCCAGATAAATTTTGTTAGAAGGTTCGTCTCGAGTTGTTTGGAAATGGTCAGGCCATTACAAAACTTAATAAAAAAGGATGTGAAATACCATTGGGGACATCAAGAAAGTCAAGCTTTTGACTCAATTAAAAAAACCATAGTGGAGGCTCCATCCCTAATGAGCCTTGACTTTTTGTGAGATTTCACTCTTTACACATTTGTCTCCGATCGATCTTATGTTGTTGTGCTAACCCAAAGGAATGTTGAAAACAATGAAGTTCCTATTGTCTTTATGAGCTCAGCCTTTAAGGGAGCGTAGATTAATTATCCAGTTGTAGATTAGTAGGTTTACATTGTTTTTAAAGCAATAAAACATTTTCAATCTTATCTACTGAAATCTAGAACAAAAGTCATTGTTCCTTACCCCGTTGTGAGAAATTTGTTAGTACAGAAAGAACTAGGTGAGAAACGAGAAAAATGGGTCACATCCTTACAAGAATATGACCTTGAGATCACTCCAACACAAATTGTTAGAGGCAAAGGTCTTTGTAAATTAGTTGTTGATTCAGTTATAGAACAATAGAATCAAACTGATATGTTAATTGAAGATCAACATAATCAAAATCAAATCTGTTGTGTACAAAATCCTACAAGTGCTTGGTATGATGAGATTAAGTTTTATCTAACACACGGTTCATCTCCACGTCACTTTGATCCAAGAAAGAAGAGAGCGTTGAGATTAAAATATGCACCTTTTCAAATGGTGAATGGTATATTGTTTCATAAAAAATTTGATGGAATTATTATGCGTTGTCTAGCAAGAGATGAAGCAGATAAAGTCTTATCAGAATTACATGCAGGAGAAGTTGGTGGGAATTTTGGTGGCGACATTACTACCCGCACATTATTAAGGGAAGGTTATTACTGGCCCACTCTTTTTAAAGATGCCCATGTATTATGCCGCAAATGCCTAATTTTTCAAAAGGCTTCTGGACGAGTACAAAAGGTAACATTCCCGCTACAACCTGTCTCAGTGGATTTCCCTTTTCAGCAATGGGGTCTTGACATCATTGGCCCAATTAATCCCACTTCCTCCCAGCAGCATAAATATATCATTACAGCGGCAGATTATTTCACCATATGGTCTGAGGCTGCATCATTAAAAGTGGTAAACACCAGTTAGGTAATATCTTTACTTAATTCAAACATCATCACTCATTTCAGTATTCCTAAATGTCTAGTGTTCAATAAGGCTTCCTATTTTTCGTCTTTAGACATGAGTGCCTTTGCTTTAAAAAAATGTATAAAACTAAAGTATGCTGCCAGCTATTACCCCCAAGGAAATGGTTTGGAAGAATCGAAAAACAAAAACCTGATCAAGATCATCAAGAGGACGGTCTCTGAAAACCACAAAAAATGGCATAATGCACTATTCAATGCAATTTGGGATGATAGGGTAACTCCAAAAATTGTTGTTGTTAATTCCCCCTTTTTCGTTGTTTATAGTAGGGAAGTAATTCTTCCACCGCACGTTCTCCTTCCATCTCTACAGTTATCACAGAAGGTTTAGGAAGAATACTATCCTCCTTTGGAAAGTTGGATTAATTCTTTGGTGAAGTTAGAAGAGGTAAGGACTCAGGCAAAACAAAAACTAGATCAACATCAACTTATTGTCAAAAGTTGGTTCGATTCAAATTCTACCTTAGACAGGAATTTTGAGGTAGGTGATCTTGTCCTGAAGTGGGACAAACCTCATGAGGGGAAAGGCGAGCATACTAAGTTCCAAAACCTGTGGTTGGGACCATTCTTAATCGCTCAAAAACTAGGTCCCAGTTATTTTCACTTGCAGAATTTAGAGGGACAGCCAGAGACCTTCCCGGTGAATGGCCAAGCTCTCAAAAGGTATTTTACCTGACAACTCTCAATTACACCTTTTGTACATATTTTTCTATTTTGTTTTCTTTTGCTTTTCATTTTCTTTTTCAGTTTCTTTTTATTTTTATTTTTGTTCATTGGTCTTTTTGAGTCAAACTTGCCGGTATTACAGTTTAGTTCAGGAAACGAGAACAAAATGCTTCATCTTGAAACAAATGTCAAGGGTTTTTAGAGCATCAATTGCTGTGTTTTTCTAAAAAAACGTAGACTAGTTAAAAGTGATATTTTGTTTGAGAATTGATTTCTCGGTTTCGATTTGCATGTGAGAGTAATCACGACTATCTTTAAAAAAATATTTACACTGTCCCTGCTCTTAAGAAAAAAAAATCAATGGTGCCTCCCTGTCCTCCAAAATCAGTTTTATTAATAAACTATTTTCAGATCTTGATGAAGGTTAGCAAGAAAAAATTAAAGGCCTGGAAAATATTAAGTTGTGTAAAAACTAGAATTTTCAGCGTCACCTCGCTCTGTTGAGTGTCTTTAAAACTATATTATATTATGAATAATTTCTCAAAGAGTTGTGGGAAGTCTTTATAAACCCACCAGGACACTGAACAAGTCTGTTGGCAGTGGGTAAATGCATGCATGATGCCATGACAACTCTGTCGGGGTACTGAACAGGCCCCCTGGTAGCGAAGCAATGTTAATTCAAAGAAAATTCTCAGATATAAACTTTTATTTTGGCCATAAGCATCCTCCATTCTAATTTGAGATTTCTTGGATAGGATAGAGGCATCTGAGTGGGATAATTGACATCCCTGTCGAGGCTATGGACACCTGTTGGCAACAGTGGCCCTGTCAATAGTATTGGAGCCATTAACTCAAACATCGTGGCTTTCATTTGTTAAGTCTGTCAACATATTTCATTCTTCTTAATGAAATATATCTTAAGTTGGACCATGGCATGATTATTAAAGATGCTCAAATGACTTTTCAGTTGTTCTTTGATTTGAAATCATTCAAACATTTACAGCCTGAACTCGTCAGTAATGCAGAGATAACTGCTTCTCCGAGCAAGTCGCCATTGTTGGCAGCTTGACATATTTTTAAACTTTTTATATCAAATATTAATCTATGTAGCTGTCTAACTGGGGTTGTACATTTTTCTTTTCTTCATAAGCATTTTTTTGAAACGAAAAATGTAAGTTTTCGGTCATTCCTAGTGTTTTTGTTTTCATGCTTATTTCATGACTGAAAGCATGAAAACGAAGCATTTAAACTTATGACTATATTACCACTCTATTTAAAAGTTTATGAAACGCAAATGGCTCCACATTTTTTGTTAACAAAGTCTTTGTTCCTTGCTATGAATTTCATTCTCTTTGTTTCGACTCCTCGAATATGAAGCATGCTTATGGATTGTTATTTGAATCAACAAAGGTCAATTCAATTTAAGCATTGATATATTTTTGTGTGGTTCTTGATCATACGGTCCCTTGTCACTATACTTTGGTTTATAAAATTTTCCTCTCCCAAACTTTAGAACCTAACCCACCTTGTTGTGCAATCACTTTTATTTTAATGCACCTGGTCGTGGCCTATACTATGTAGGAGGTGGCAGTCCGACTACAGTGAGCCCATCATTTCAAAGCTCAGTCTTGGGTTTTGCAACACTCCTCGCATTCATTTCAATCAACGCCTATCTTTTCGTTCAGGGTTTTTTGTTCATATGCCATAGATTGTTGATGAGTTTCAGGTCTGGAGTTTAGTTTTAGTCTATTCTTAGAAACCCTCTATAGTCACTGTGTTTGCGTTATTGCTTGTTGAATTTCCCATCGCCCCATTTGTTAGGATTGAACCCAATGGCTCTTAGACCTTGCTCCTATGCGATGATGCAAGGGAGGATCTATAGGGTCAAGGTTGGCTTTTTTTCCTTGAGAGATTCAAGGGTTTTAACCTACAAACAGCTCAGGAATTCACCCTCTCATTTGACAAATGTCGAGCCAAGGTTGGGGACATTCAGCTTGAAGTTACAGAAGAGTTTTTAGGTCAAGCAACAAGTTTTTCTGCGAGCGGGCATAAGTGGTTCAAAAATGCTAAGGTCGAGGAGGTTCCCTGGAGTCTTTTCTTTACATCTCAAAAGATCAATTGTTGTGATAAAGGTATGCCAGTGTCGCTGTTAAAAACCTGATGGCATGGTTTTCTTGTAGTGTTGAAACAATTTGTGACATGTGAAGGCCATTTCGGTTTCGTTTTACTATATTACCTACGTTTTCTCATGAATTTCATTGGGTTTCCATTAAACATGTCTTATTACCTGTGGAGAAGCCTGTATAAAATGGCAAAAAGGTATAAGAAGAAATGTTTGGATTCAAGCCTGTTCCACCACGGTTTGATAAAAATAATGCTTGTACATAAATTGAAGTTACAGAATGGTAACTGGGATGCCTTACTAACCTGAAATGGATTCGGTAACTCCAATACTGTAGAAGTTGACAAGCCCGTGATTGAGGAAACCATAGTTTCCCTTAGAGCATTCCCTTCACCTACACAGGCCTATGTTACAACCATCCACAATAAGCCTATACCTGACCCAAAGGTTGCTGAGTAGACCCATGAACAAGATGCACAACTTAACACCTCTACCAAAGACGCAAACAGACTTGTAGGCAATCCATCTAAAGGTGATATCGATTTAAGTTTTAAAAACAAAATGGAAGGTAGGTTGATTTCAAGGAAGCTACGAAACAAATCAAACCATCATGTGAGCTTGATCAAGACGATTGAGATCTATGAGAGCTTAGATTTCGATATTGATAGGTTTCTGGACAAAGAATACCCTCCTTCCTTCCAAACAGATCTCGATCAATCTTATAATTTTGTGGATAATCTTCCACCTTGTCTGAAGCACAGTGAAGGGTTTCCAGGAATTAAGTTTGGTAACATATGTTTACATTTCTGCTTAAGCTCTCCGTAAATGTTGTTTTCATTTATGGTTTGTTTATCCTGATAATTAAATAACTGTTGATAGCATTTGTCTTCACAAATTATTATGTCTTCAAGATAATATCTTTTAATATCGTCCACATTTTGATGCTTCAGATATTAAAAATAGTGATCAGTCATTCAATCCAAATGATAAGGTTTTTATTTAATTTTTTTGAATGATTAAAAGCAGGTTGTTACAGTTAGATTTGTCTTACATGTAATTGCTTGCAATCACAAATATCATAGCTACTATTTGCATCTTATCATTCTGTCATCAAAATCCAACAATTAATATACTGTTTTGCATTTATTCCGAACAGTTTCAAGTTTCACTGCAGGTTTATCTCTTGGAAAGGTTGGTTGGACATTCTATAATCATACAGATGATTGGATGTATGTCGATTAACTCATTAATAGGTTAGTTTATTTCTATTCATCGTTTGTTTTTTTTTTTTTTTAAACTCTTATATGTGATCTAGCTTTGACCGTCTACATATTCCCGTTTCATAATATATTTTCGATGTAATCTTATAGATAAATAAAGATAAAAAAAAAAATAGTTTATTTGTTTTCTTTATCTGATTTTGTTAAAAGATCCATCTTTTCATAGATTTTCGTGAGTTTAGATTAAAATTTGGAACTTGTACATCATGCACATAAATTAGATAAACAGATCTGTTGTGTAAGTATTATTTAAAATAGTTATATGTATATGTATGTACATATATACTATAAGTAGTTATTTATTAGTTTGCTCTTTTTCTTTTATTTGTTTCTTTTAGGAATTTTAGATTGACCAATGGAGCCATTAAACCCGTCAAAGCAAGTCATACCAAACAACTTGGGTTATTTAAACAACTCCAAACCAGTCTCATTCTTCCAATTGACGAATGGTCATTTTCGCCCGTCAAAAATGGTGCTAGAAGAAGGGCCTGAACACTATTGATGGCATGTGGAGGTTGCAAGACTCCTCCCCCACACACCCGCTCCCCTATAGTAACAAGAAGTCATTCTGATGACAATATTACCTCTCAAACAACAACCACCTCAAACGAAAATCCACAAATTACCATTGAACCAGTAACACCAAACCCCCCAGGGTCCGACGTACAAAACATTGTTCGTTAATCACTTCTAAGGACACACGATGCTTTGGCCCATATCATACAACTAGGTTGGCCTCTGAACCAACCGTTAGAATTTTATGATATTAGAGAGAAACTTGAATGCACTGGTCATATCCTAAATCCTACAGATCCTGATCACATCCCCACTCTTGCAGCAGGAGGATCTGGTATCCCACCATCACCACCGCCTTCATCTCCTTCCTTTTCAGGAGAGAATTCATCGGACGAAGGAAGTTCTTCATCTTAGCCTTCGACACCACCCATGCCTATGGCAAATCCAAACAATCCTGCCAGACCATGGCTCGAACAAGATGTTGTGGTTATACCTAGAGCCAACCATCCTTTGCCTACACATCCGAAGAAATGGCTCCCTAAATTCGATCCAGATTCCAAGTAAATTGTTGAGGATCACATTAAAAAATTCATGCTATCCATTAGAATCCTAAGCGTAGAACACGAAGATGAAGTATGTAGACTTTTTCCATACACATATGAAGGCAATGCCTCTACTTGGTATTTTTCCCAACAACCCCACACCATTATATCTTGGGATAGATTCAAATCTTGTTTCCTTGAGAAATTCGGAGATGACAAATCTCCCGAAGTCATAGTCATGGAACTTTCTAGTTTATAGATGAACCCCAAGGAAAAAATAAAAGACTTTAATCAAAGGTTTCTAGCATTAAATAATCGAATCCCCACTGATTCAATGCCTGCTGAAAATCTTATCGTCGCATACTACACCAAAGACTTACACTAAAACATAGAAATCTAGGTAAAAAGGTCTAAGAAGGCAACATTATTGGAAGCCTTCGAGGAGGCAATCCAAATTGAGAAAGATATTCTAAGCCTAAAAGACAATATCAGTAATCAGGTAAAGACTACCCCATTTTCCAAGAAGAAAATAGAAATTCTTCCTAGGCCTCCCCAAACCAAAACTCAATCAGAGAGTTCATATATGGAAATTTTACATAAGGTCATTCAAAAATTGTCAAATCAAGTTGTAGATTTAAGGAGATTAGTTGAAGAATCTTCTTCAAGCAAAGGGTCTTACAAACCCCCTTTTAGAAATCCTTTTTCCCACAAACCAACCAAATTTAAATTCTGAAGGCCTTAATCTAGAAAGCCTACAGTATGTTATCTAGACAATCCTGGAAGCACATGATAACTTAGTTCCCCCCTAGATTTCTGAAGACATGGTTGAACAAGAAACAATGGAAGAGGATGAATCCTCTCCCAACATCTTCAGGAATTTTTTGGATAGTATCTTTCAAACCAATTTTGAAATGGTGCATCCTTACAATACCAGAAGCAGAACACATAATAAATACTCTTATGAAATTAGAACTAATGCGCCCCAAAAATAGTTTAAACAAACTGAAACTAAATAGAATTCAATAACTCCAAGTTTAGAAGATGATTTGATTGAATACCTTAAGAAACTTAGAGATAATATTTATGTTTATGAATTATTGAAATTTCCTTTTCTTCTGCAAAAGATGCTTCAGAACTTTGCAGAAAACAACAAAAACAACAATCTAAACAACAACAAATTTGTTCAGAGCATGTCGGAAGAACCACAGTGACGGTGCTTTCTAGAGCTTGTCGACGTTTCGGATCCACAACAGGATCCATCTTCAGTATCCACAAATTTGCAGAAAACAACCCTAAAACACCTCAAAAGGTCCCTGTTAAAACGACACTAGAACCCTATGATAAAAGAGGCCTTGCTATAAAAAGCGTAACAAATGTAGATAAAATAATTACAAGGACTCTGACTAAAAACCAACAAAGTTTTGTTGTTAGTACTCGTAGAAATGTCCCACCTTTTTTGTTAACCTTTGAAATTTTCAATATTAATGTACATAATTGTATGGTAGATTCTGGAGCATCGCCAAATGTAATGCCTTATTCTGTATGCCAAAAAATCAATGTTGAAGTTCAACCTTCCTGTCTGAAAATTATTCATCTTGATCGGACCAATGTTAAGGTAATAGGTAAATTAAAAAATGTCCTTATCAAATTATCATCTAATCCTAAATTCCACCAGATTATTGATATTATTGTCATTGATATCCCTGAAGTAGACGTCTTATTTTTAAGTAGATATTGGTCCAAACAGATGCATAGCTACTTTGTGACAGACTGGTCTCATTTATGGATTCTAGAAAATGGAAAGCCTAATAGAATCAAGATCAATCGTGAGCATTTCCTCAAGCTTACGGTAACTGATTTAAATGACGTTAATGAACCATTTACTGCTTCTGCTAATTCAGAAGAAATGCAGGGAATGAACATATTTTTTGTTAACTTCATGGATGAAACTTCTACCATTTCTAACCTGGAACAATAGTTGGAACTCATGGCATGAACACAATCAACAGTTCTCCCTAAGGTGTCCTATACATCTGATGAGAATCAAATCTGGTCTCTCTACTTCAATGGATCCAAATCTAAAGAAGGAGTCAGTGCAGGATGTGTGCTCATTGACCCAACAATTAACAAAACTTTGATCGCTTGTTGATTAGAATTTGAATGCAAAAACAATAGAACTGAATATGAGGCACTTCTGAAAGGCCTCAAAAAGGCACTAGACTTGAAAATACAAAATTCAATGGTATTCGACAATTAAGAAATTGTGGTCAAACAGGTAATAAATTCCATTCATTGTCTATCTCCACACCTGAAAAGTTATCAAGCTGAGGTATGGAATTTAAAATACAAATTTTCTGAATTTAAGATTAATTATATTCCAAGATTAAATAATTTTGCGGCTGACTTGTTGACTAATGTTGCTTCTAAACTTTTTCCTGCAGAAGGCCTTTCTCCAAACACATTTTTCATTGAGTTGTTGTTTAGAAAATTTGTCCCAGACAACATCACTAATTGGAGAGTGTTTGATGATGATCAATAGATCATCAGTTTCCTGCACATGGATGATACTTTCCAAGGTGCGGTTATCGATGAAGGCACCCACGACGAAGACCTCCGCAATTTTATGGTATAATTGGACCCAAGGTCTTCAGAATCAACATTAGATCTAGTAAATTCTATCCCAAAATCTGTGGTTAGATTAGAAAAGTTTTATGATTTCCATGATAAATTCAGGAAATCAGTAAATTGTAAAACAAACAGTTCTTCATTGACCCATGAAAAAGTGAATCTAGGAACTAAAGATAATCCACAATGCATCAATTTGGGAACGAGATGTTATGAGCATGAGAACTCAGCCTTTATTAAGTTGTTTAAAGAATATAAGGACGTCTTTGCTTGGACATATGATGATCTAAAAACATTTGATCCTAACGTTATACAACACATCATTCCCATGAAACCCCAGACTCAACATTTTCAATAGAAGTTGACAAAGATGCACCTAAAACTTGAACGAATGGTTAAGCAGGAACTAAACAAACTATTGAATGCAAAGATAATCTTCCCGGTGAGACATACACGGTGGATCTCTAACCTTGTCCCTGTGAGGAAGAAAAGTGGCGAAATCCGACTATGTGTCGATTTCCAAAATTTAAATTGAGCATGTGGTAAAGACAACTACTCTATTCCTCCAATGGAACAAATTCTCCAATAGGTAAACGGTTCTGAAAGATTGTCACTACTAGACGGTTTTTCAGGGTATAACTAAGTCCTCATGTCTCCTCTAGACTAGCTGAAAACCACTTTCCGTACTCCATGGGGTACCTATGCTTATAGAAAGATGTCCTTTGGGCTTATAAATGTCGTTGCCACTTTTTAGAGAGTGATGGATATCGCTTTTTGTGGTCTAATCAATCAATCTGTAGTAGTCTATATGGATGATGTCACTGTTTTCTCAAAGAATAAGAGAGATCATTTAGCTCATCTAAGATCTATTCTACAATGATGTCGTAAGTATGACATCTCTTTAAATCCTAAAAAATCTGTTTTTGTAGTGGAACAAGGCAAGCTTCTCGGATTCATAGTATCCAATGAAGGGATGATCATTGACCCTGAGAGGACTCAAGTCATTTCTTCTTAAGCTCTATGTAAATGGTGTTTTCATTTATGGTTTGTTTATCCTGATAATTAAATAATTGTTGATAGTTTTTTTCTTCACAAATTATTATGTTTGTTAGGATAATATCTTTTAATATCATCCACATTTTGATTCTTCAGATATTAAAAATAGTGATCACTCATTCAATCCAAATGATAAGGTTTTTCTTTAATTTTTTTGAATGATTAAAAACAGGTTTTTAAAGTTAGATTTATCTTACATGTAATTTCTTGCAATCACAAATATCACAACTACTATTTGCGTCTTATCATTCTATCATCAAAATCCAATAGTTAATATATTGTTTTGCATTTATTCCGAACAATTTCAAGGTTCACTACAGATTTATCTCTTGGACAGGATGGTTGGACATTCTATAATCATACAGATGATTGGATGTATGATGATTAACTCATTAATAGGTTAGTTTATTTCTATTCATCATTTTTTTGTTTTTTGTTTTAAACTCTTATATGTGATCTGGCTTTGACCGTCTACATATTCTCGTTTCATAATATATTTTCGATTTAATCTTATAGATAAATAAAGATAAAAACAAAAATAGTTTATTTTCTTTCTTTATCTTCTTTTGTTAAAAGAGCCATCTTTTCATAGATTTTCGTGACTTTAGATTAAAATTTGCAACTTGTACATCATGCACATAAATTAGATAAACAAATATGTTGTGTAAATATTATTCAAAATAGTTATATGTATACATATGTACATATATACTCTAAGTAGTTATTTGTTAGTTTGTTCTTTTTATTTTATTTGTTTCTTTTAGGACTTTTTGATTGGTCAATGGAGCCATTAAACTCGTCAAAGTGAGTCATACCAAACAACTTGGGTTATTTAAACAACCCCGGAACAGACTCGTTCTTCCAATTGACGAACGATCATTTTGGCCCATCAAAAAATGGCACTAAAAGGACGGCCTGAACACTATTGATGGCACGTGGAGGTCACAAGACTCCTCTCCCACACACCCACTCCCCTATAGTAACAAAAATTCATTCTGACGACAATAATACCTCTCAAACAACAACCACCTCAAACGAAAAATCCATATATTACCATTGAACCAATAACACCAAACCCCCCAGGGTCCAATGTACAAGAAATTGTTCATCAATCACTTCTAAGAACACATGGTGCTTTAGCCCATATCAAACAACCAGGTCAGCCGCTGAATCAACCGTTAGATTTTTCTGATATTAGAGAGAAATTTGAAGGCACTGGTCTTATCCTAAATCCTACCGATCCAAATCACATCCCCAGTCTTGCAACAGGAGGATCTAGTATCCCACCATCACCACCGCCTTCATCTCCTTCCTCTTCAGGAGAGGAGTCATTGGACGAAGGAAGTTCTTCATCTCATCCTTCGACACCACCCACACCTATGTCAAATAAAAACAATCCCGCCAGACCATGGCTCGATCAAGATGTTGTAGCTATACCTGGACCCCAACATCATTTGCCTAAACATCTGGAGTAATGGATCCCTAAATTCGATCCAGATTCCAAGCAAATTGTTGAGGATCACATTAAAAAATTCATGCTATCCATTAGAGTCCTAAATGTAGAACATGAAGATGTAGTTTGTAGACTTTTTCTATACACATTTGAAGGCAATGCCTCTACCTGGTATTTTTCCCAACAACCCCACACCATTGTATCTTGGGATAGATTTGAATCTTGTTTCCTTGAGAAATTAGGAGACGACAAATCTCCCGAAGTCTTAGTCATAGAACTCTCCAGTTTAAAGATGAACCCCAAGAAAAAACTAAAAGACTTTAATGAAAGGATTCTAACATTAAGGAATTGAATCCCCACTGATTCAATGCTTGCTGAAAATCTTATCGCCGCATACTATACCAAAGGCTTACACCAGAATATGGCAATCTGGGTAAAAAGGTCTAAGAAGGCAACATTATTGGAAGCCTTTGAGGAGGCAAGCCACATTGAGAAAGATATTCTAAGCCTAAAGGACAATATCAGTAATGAGGCAGAGATTACCCCATCTTGCAAGAAGAAAATATAAATTCTTCCTAGGCCTCATCAAATCAAAACTCAATCAGAGAGTTCAGATCTGGAAAGTTTACATAAGGTCGTTCAGAAATTGTCAAATAAATTTGTATATTTAAGGAGATCAGCTGAAGAAGCTTCTTCAAGCAAAGGGTCTTACAAACCCCCTTTTAGAAAATCTTTTCCCACAAACCAACCCAATTTAAATTCTGAAGGCCTTAATCTAGAAAGCCTACAGTATGCTATCTAGACAATCCTGGAAGCACATGATAACTTAGTTGGCCCCTAGATTTATGAAGACATAGTTGAACAAGAAACAGTGGAAGAGGATGAATCATCTCCCAACATCTTCGGGATTTTTTCAGATAGTATCTTTCAAGCCAATTTTGAAATGGTGCATCCTTACAATACCATAAGAAAAACACAGAATAAATCATGTTATGAAATTGGAACTAATGCGCCCCAAAAACAGTTTAAACAAATTGAAACTAAACAAAATTTGGTAACTCCAAGTTTAGAATATGATTTGATTGAAGACCTTAAGAAACTTAGAGATAATATTTCTATTTATGAATTATTTAAATTTCCTTTTCTTTTGCAAAAGATGCTACAGAACATTGCAGAAAACAACAAAAACAACAATCTAAACAACAAAAAATTTGCAGAAAAAATCCCTAAAACACCTCAAAAGGTCCCTGTTAAAATGACACTAGAACCCTCTGATAAAATACACCTTGCTGTAAAAAGCGTAACAAATGTAGATAAAATAATTCTAGGGATTGCGACCTAAAACCAACAAAGTTCTATTGTTAATACTCGTAGAAATGTCCCACATTTTTTGTTGACCTTTGAAATTTTCAATAGGAATGTACATAATTGTATGGTAGATTCTGGCGGATCGTCAAATGTAATGCCTTGGTTTGTATGCCAAAAAATCAATGTTGAAGTTCAACCTTCCAGTCTGAAAATTATTCAGCTTGATCGGACTAGTGTTAAGGTAATAGGTGAATTAAAAAATGTCCTTATCAGATTATCATCTAATCCTAAAGTCCACTAGATTATTGATATTGTTTTCATTGACATCCCTAAAGTATATGGCTTATTTTTAAGTAGGGATTGGTCCGAACAACTGCATGGCTACTTTGTGATAGACTGGTATCATTTATGGCTGCCAGAAAATGGAAAGCCTAACAGAATCAAGATCAGTCGTGAGTGTTACCCCAAGCGTACGGTAACTAATTTAAATGACGTTAATGAACCATTTACTGCTTCTGCTAATTCACCCGAAATGCAGAGAATGAACACCTTTTTCGGTAACTTCATGGTTGAAAGTTCTACCATTTCTAACTCGGAACAACAGTCGAAATTCATGACATACACACAATCAACAGTTCTCCCTAAGGTGTCACATATAGTTGATGAGAATCACATCTGGTCTCTCTAACTCGATGGATCCAAATATAAAGAAGGAGTCGGTGTAGGATGTATGCTCGTTGACCTAGCAGGTAACAAAACTTTGATCGCTTGCCGATTAGAATTTGAATGCACAAACAATACGGCTAAATATGAGGTGCTTCTGCAGGGCCTCAGAAAGGCACTAGACTTGAAAATACAGAATTTAATAGTATTCGGCGATTCCAAAATTGTGGTCAAACAGGTAAGAAATTTCATTCATTGCCTATCTGCACACCTACAAAGTTATCAAGCTGAGGTATGCAATTTAATATACAAATTTTTTGCATTTAACATTAATTCCATTCCAAGATTAAATAATTATGAGGTTGACTTGTTGGCTAATGTTTCTTCTAAACATTTTCTTGCAGAAGGCCTTTCTCCAAACGCATTTTTCATTGAGTTGTTGTTTAGACCATCCATCCTGGATGACATTACTAATTGGAGAGTGTTCAATGATGATCAACAGATCATCAGTTTCCTGCACATGGAAGATACTTTCCAAGGTGTGGTTATCGATGAAGACACCCACAATGAAGACCTCCACAATTTTACGGTAATATTAGACCCAAGGTCTCCGGAATCAACATCAAATATGGTAAATTCTATCCCAAAATCTGTGGTAAGATTAGAATTTTTTTATGATTTGCATGATAAATTCAAGAAATCAGTAAATTGTAAAACAAACAGTTCTTCCTTGACCCATGAAAAAGTGAATCTAAGAACTAAAGATAATCTGCAATGCATCAATTTGGGAATGAGATGTTCTGAGCATAAGAAGTTAGCCTTTATTAAGTTGTTTAATGAATTTAAAGACTTCTTTTCTTGGACATATGATGATCTAAAAATATTTGATCCTAACGTTATAAAACACATCATTCCCATGAAACCCCAGACTCAACATTTTCAGCAGAAGTTGAGAAAGATGCACCCAAAATTTTAACCAATGGTCAAGAAGGAACTAAACAAACTATTGAATGCAAAGATAATATTCCCGGTGAGACATACACAGTGGGTCTCTAACCTTCTCCCTGTGAGGAAGAAAAGTGGTGAAATCCAACTATGTGTCGATTTCCAAAATTTAAACTGAGCATCTAATAAAGACAACTACCCTATTCCTCCAATGGAACAAATTCTCTAGTAGGTATCTGATTTTGAAAGATTTTCACTGCTAGACGGTTTTTCAGGGTATAACCAGGTCCTCATGTCTCCTCCAGACCAGCTGAAAACCACTTTCTGTACTCAATGGGTTACCAATGCTTATAGAAAGATGCCCTTTGGGCTTATAAATGTCGGTGCCACTTTCCAGAGAGCGATGGATATCGCTTTTTTTGGTCTAATCAATCAATCTGCAATAGTCTATCTAGATGATGTCACTATTTTCTCAAAGAATAAGGGAGATCATTTAGCTCATCTGAGATTTGTTCTACAACGATGTCGTAAGTATGACATCTCTCTAAATCCTAAAAAATATATCTTTGCAATGGAACAAGGAAAGCTGCTCGGATTCATATTATCCAATGAAGGGATGATTATTGACCCCAAGAGGACTCAAGTCATTTCAAAACTTCCTCCCCCCTCTTCCAAAAATTCTATGCAATCCTTGGCCCAATTAACCCCATTAACATCATTGTCCCAATTAACCCCACTTCCTCATAGTAGCATAAATACATCATTACAATGACAGATTATTTCACTAGATGGTCCGAGGTTGCGCCATTAAAAGTGGTAAACACCAGTCAGGTAATATCTTTCCTTAATTCAAACATCATCACTCGTTTTGGTATTCCTGAATGTCTAGTGTTTGATAATGCTTCCTATTTTTCATCTCTAGACATGAGTGCCTTTGCTTTAGAAAAAGAGATAAAACTAAAGTATTATGCCAGCTATTACCCCCAAGGAAATGGTTTGGCGGAATCAACAAACAAAAACCTCATCAATATCATCAAGAGGACGGTCTCCAAAAACCACAAAAACTGGCATAATGCATTATTCAATGCAATCTAGGCATAATGCATTGTTATTTGAATCAACAAATGTCAATTCAATTTAAGCATTGATATATTTTTGTGTGGTTCTTGATCATATGTTCCCTTGTCACTATACTCTGGTTTATAAAATTTCCCTCTCCCAAACTTTAGAACCTAACCCACCTTGTTGTGCAATCATTTTTATTTTAATGCACCTGGTCGTGGCCTATACTATGTAGGACGTGGCAGTGTGACTACAATGAGCCCATCATTTCCAAGCTCAGTCTTGGGTTTTGCAACACTCCTCGAATTCATTTCAATCAATGCCTATCTTTTCGTTGAGGGTTTTTTGTTTATACGCCACAGATTGTTGATGAGTTTCAGGTCTGGAGTTTAGTTTTGGTTTACTGTTAGAAACCCTCTATACTCATTGTGTTTCCGTGATTGCTTTCCGAGTCTCCCATGGCCCCAATTGTTAGGAATGAACCCAATGGCTCTCAAACCTTGCTCCTGTGCAACGATGTAAGGGAGGATCTCGAGGGTCAAGGTTGGCTTGTTTTCCTTGAGAGATTCCAGGGTTTTAACCTCCAAACCGCTCAGGAATTCACCCTATCATTTGACGGATGTTGAGCCAAGGTTGGGGACATTCATCTTAGAGTTACAAAAGAGTTTTTAGGTCAAGCAATAGATCTTTCTGCAAGCGGGTAGAAGTGGTTAAAAAATGCTAAGGTCGAGGAGGTTCCCTGGAGTATTTTTTTTACATCTCGAAAGATTAATTGTTGTGATAAAGGTATGCCAGTGTACCTATTAAAAACCTGATGGCATGGTTTGCTTGCAGTGTTGAAACAATTCATGACGTGTTAAGGCTATTTTGGTTTCATTTTTCTATATCACCTATGTTTTCTCATGAATTTCATTGGGTTTCCATTAAACATGCCTTATTACCTATAGAGAAGCCTGTATAAAATGGAAAAAAGGCATAAGAAGCAACATTTGGATTCAAGACCATTCCACCATGGTTTGATAAAAATAATGCTTTTACATCAATTGAAGTTACAGAATGCTGACTGGGACACCTTCCTAACCCGAAATGGATTCGCTAACTCCAATATTGTAGAAGTTAACAATCCCGTGATTGAGGAAACCATAGTTTCTCCCAGAGCATTCCCTTCATCTATACAGGCCTGTGTTACGGCCACCCACAGTAAGCCTATACCTGACCCAAAGTTTGTTGAGCAGACCCATGAACAAGATGCAAAGTTTAACACCTCTGCCAAAGACGGATATAGACTTGTAGGTGAGCCATCTAAAGGTGATATTGATTTAAGTTTTAAAAACAAATGGGCAGGTAGTTTGATTTCAACGAAGCTATGAAATAAATCAAACCCTCATGTGAGATCGATCAAGACGATCGAGATCCATGAGAGCTCATATTCTGAGATTGATAGGTTTCTTTCTGAAGAAGACCCTCCTTTCTTCCAAATATATCTCAGTCAGTCTTACAATTTTGTGGATAATCTACCACCTTGTCTGAAGCACAATGAAGGGTTTCTACGAATTAAGTTTGGTAACAAATCTACAGGCCACATTGGGGACGTTCCGGTACACAACCGCGAATATTCTCAATCAACCATCACACAATCACGATGTGAAATTTATCTGTTCTATATTGACAAGTATTACACTGATATACCCATTTTACAGTCACACATCAAAGCCCTTACTAATCAGGACGACCCCTTAACAAATGAAAATCGTAAGCTCAAGTCTATTATTAAGGGACAAGGAAAACGCTTGAAAACAACAGGGAACATCATATTAAAAAATGTCGAGACTACAATAGCGGTGATAAATTCTGAAATCATGTGAAAAGATTTGATTTTACAGTTAAAGGTAATATTTCTTTTTAACTTAAAATAATGTTATATTTTGTTCATTGAATAAATTATATTTCATTACTAAAATAAACTAGCTACAAAATCAACAGATTCTGTAAACAGTCTATTCTAATTCGAAATTTGGAAATTATTGGTTAAATGTATATTTGAATCTCTCTATTTTATCTTTTCTTTCAGGATATTTGGGATTCTATGGTGACCAAGTGATCTGAAGCATTTTTTGGGGGCTTGTTAGCCATATCTATGGTCCATTTTTGTATAAACAGGAATAAACTTTTTTTTTAGCTTTTTAAAGATTTAGTGTGATCTGGGGTGGTTATATTTCCCCTTTATTTTTTGTAATCAATAGATGATTGTATCTTATCTCATAAGATAAGACAGTTACCTTTCCGAACCCTTTAAAAACTCATATTTTAGTAAAGGAATCATCTTGGCCTAGGGTTGAAGGTGGACAATTTATTCACGAATTTAGATGGAACATATGTTTACATTTTTTCTTAAGCTCTCTGTAAATGTTGTTTTCGTTTATGGCTTGTTTATCCTGATAATTAAATAATTGTTTCTAACTTTTGTCTTCACAAATTATTATGTCATCAGGATAATATCTTTTAATATTTTCCACATTTTGATGCTTCAGATATTAAAAATAATGATCACTCGTTCAATCTAAATGATAAGGTTTTTCTTTAATTTTGTTGAATGATTAAAAGAAGGTTGTTACAGTTAGATTTATCTTACATGTAATTTCTTGCAATCACAAATATCACAACTACTATTTGCATCTTATCATTCAATCATCAAAATCCAACAGTTAATATATTGTTTTTCATTTATTCCGAACAGTTTCAAGGTTCACTGCAGGTTTATCTCTTGGACAGGTTGGCTGGACATTCTATAATCATACAGATGATTGGATGTATGTCGATTAACTCATTAATATGCTAGTTTATTTCTATTCATCATTTTTTTTTAACTCTTATATGCGATTTGTCTTTGACCGTCTACATATTCTCGTTTCATAATATATTTTCGATTTAATCTTATAGATAAATAAAGATAAAAAAAAAATAGTTTATTTGCTTTCTTTATCTTCTTTTGTTAAAAGAGCCATCTTTTCATATATTTTCATGAGTTTAGATTAAAATTCGCAACTTGTACATCATGCACATAAATTATATAAACAAATCTGTTGTGCAAATATTATTTAAAATAGTTATATGTATACGTATGTACATATATACTCTAAGTAGTTATTTGTTAGTTTGTTCTTTTTCTTTTATTTGTTTCTTTTAGGACTTTTAGATTGACCAATGGAGCCATTAAAACCACCAAAGCGAGTCATACCAAACAACTTGGGTTATTTAAACAACCCTGGACCGGACTCGTTCTTCCAATTGACGGACGATCATTTTCACCTGTCAACACATCTCTTTGTTTCTTTGGAGATATGAATTCTTTCTTCAAATGTCCTTTCTTCCCACAATTCCAATACTGTATATTTCCTAGTCTCTATTTGGATATTCCATTCCTATAATTATCATGGTTCCTTGAGCCCTTTCCTCTATCCTTTTGTCTTCCCCTATTATCCATAGTCAATGCATTAATTGATGTCTCACTTGTGATTTTGCGTCACATTTCCTCACTAAGGATAACACAAAAAACATCATCAATAATTATTGTGTTTGAAACAGAGACAGAGTTACTTACAACCATGACCAATCCATTCCATCTTTATGGAAATGAGAACGAGATTAGAATATCCTTGACCTTATCATCAAAGTCCACTTTTATAGAAATTAGTTGATTAGTAACCGTATTAAATTCATTTAAATGATTTGAAACAGACCCACCTTATGACATCTTCATATTAAATAATCACTTCATCAGAAATACCTTATTGGATGTCGAGGGATTTTCATAAAGTTTAGTCAATGCGTTCATCAACTCCTTTGTTGTCTTTTATTTTTAAATACTGAAAGCCACCAATGCTGCTAGGCTCAGACGTATCCTTCTTAGTGCCTTTCTATCAAGAACCTCCCATTCTTCATCCTTCATGGCCATCGACTTCTTTGCTATTCCACCCTATGGTAGGAATATATCCTTTTGATATAAATAATATTCCATATGAATCTTCCATAACAGGTAGTTTTGGTCATTAAATTTCTCGACCCTAAACTTTTGATCTTCTGCCATTGCTCCCTCTCGAACCAGGAACCGTCTTTTCATGCGAGTTTCCTTTTGCTCTGATACTAGTTGTTATAAAAATATGATCACATAGGAATAAAATAAAACAAATGTGGAAATAAAACACATAAGATACACAATACAATAGAGACACATATATACATAGTTTACCCAGTGTGCGCTACGTCCACCAGATAAATTTCCAAGTCCTTCATTTTTATTATCCAACAAAATGAAGGGATACAACCTACAACACACCCATTGTAACTTTATCTTCTTTCTCTCAGAATATCCTCTCTCAGAATAAAATAATCACACACATACACAACTATAATACAATTTCCTCATAAAAGAGGGTTTACTTCTAGGGAAAAAATACCTAAAATAACTTCTACCATCAAATCTACGACCATATAATGAACGGTCCAGATTAACTATGAAATTATAATATTTTTCAAGAACCAAAGAAGAACATGAGGAACACTTAAGAATGGTCTTGAAGAAACTTAGGAAGCATCAAATGTACATAAAGTTCAGTAAATGTGAATTTTATCAGGACATAGTACAATATTTGGGACATCTAATTTCAAGTGAGGGGATCTCAGTTGATCCATAAATAGTTAAGGCCATCCTGGATTAGCTAGTGCCAAAATATGTGTTGATGTTTGATCCTTCATGAACATCTAATACATATTATTTTAGGTGCGATATGAGAGCAGAGATATAATAAATAAATGTACAGAGATATCTCATATATCCAATAATATAACATAAATCTATCAGAGATGCAACCATAAAAGTAGAGATACAATAATACACCATTTTCTGTTAATGAGTGAAAATGTAAAAAGATTGTAAAAATATAGAGTGAAAGACTCGCTAGAATGGTGGTAGCTTATCTATGAGAAGAGATGTGTCTGCTACTCACATTTGCAATAATATGGTTTACAATGAGGCTCTAAAGGAATTTTTAACATAAAGAAAATCCAAAACCCTAACACCGAAAGATGAAAATCCAACAATTTTGTGGACCCGGTTTTGGTTAGTTTGGTGTATCAACTTCCTGGGGACGTAACTTTGGCATACGATCTTCATTTGGGGCACATGATAACTAGTTGGAAAGGTATGTCCGAGGAATACACATTTTGTTTTCAAACTATGACTCTGCCTATAGTTTGATTGTGGATAGGCCTAAAAACATTGTTTAGGTCCTCAAAACTACCCTAGAAGTTTGGGACTCGAAAACTAGAAAGAAAATTTCCAAACTAAAATTTCCAAAATGAGTCAGTTGGGATAGGTGAGTAGCCACCGATATCCACCTAGATCTATCCTCATTCCTTAGGAAGAAATGGTATCCATTGCATTGAGGTCCCGATGTTATCACTATGTAATTTCTAGAAGTTGTAGAAGAAAAGGTAGAGGTAACTACCAAACCACTTTGGAAGCTAGGATCTATCCCTGCCAGCTTCAGAGAGGGATCTCTCTATAAGATTTAGATTTGTTTGAGTTTTGAGTGTTAGAATAGTTATGAAAGTTCAATGTTTTTTTGTTTGAAATATATGTCTGAATGGATGCTTAATTTTCCATTGGGATATGGGGTCTGTACTTAAAGACAAGGACATGTTTCATCTTTTTATAATGTTTTTTCCACTGGGCAGGGTAGTAAAATTGTTGGATCTATTTGAATCAAATGAAATGAATTAGAGGAAAAGAGGAGAAAATCCACTAAGTAGAATATTTGTTAAGAATTATTTTACTTAGTTTCAGATGAGAAAAATGAAGATCATTGGAAAACCAAAGAAATAGTATAATGAAATAAATTATGCTCTTTAACTTTATTTTAATGATTAGAATTGGAAACACATGCAATGATTACAAATAATATAAACACATTTGAAAAAGAGGGAAAGCACATCACCAACAATATGGCACAAGAATCATGTGAATAAGCCTCTTTTATTACTGGTTGAACCTTTAAAAATTTACACAATAACTCTTGGGTGAAAAAATCAACCCATAATACTTCGAAGAGAGAAGTATTTATACAACTCTTTACAACGGATCCTATCATAAATGATCAAGATATTATGGATGAATATCTAACTAACTATATCTATAAATACAAAATGTAGGGATTTTTCAAATTTGCTTGGATCTCTGGTGTTGATTTGGTGGAAGTGGTTGATGACTCATCTCTTTGAATTTGGATAGTTGTTGCTCCATGCTGACTAGAACACCAAAATTGTCTCTACTAAGGTAATGCACATAGATATTCCCACCTTTTTTTACTTGGGATTGAAATCTTGAGTAATTTACTGTATATTTCATCCATCTATGTGTATTTGGAAAAGGTAGGCTTAGTGATGAAGATATGCTTGATTTCATGTTGAATGCTTAAGTCTAACTGTAGTGTCTCCAGGAAAGCTTTACTAGTGATGATTCCCTGTATCCCTGCAAACTTTGAAATGTCCTTTTCCACTATGCTCATTTTTTTTTTGTAATCAGGCAGAGTGATCAATTTGTCATTCACTACTAACAATATAGGAATCCCTTTCTTGTGTAGCATCTCAAACTTACTGAAGAACCTCTGCACACCTATGCCCATCACTTGATATTTTTCTTCCAGCTGCAACATTAATCCTTTCTTGGTCAAAACCTTCTTGATATCAAGGATGGTTTATGTCCTGTCCTCAATCTTTAGTTCTTCTAACTCTTGTTTGTTTTTGGAGTTTAGAAATTTGATAAGTTCAATGGTCTATGTGGGTCTTTCTCTCAATTCTTCCTTGATGATTTCAATTGATCCCCTATATTTATTTACTAATTCATGGTGCTAAAAAATGATCTGTATGGAGGGCCATATTCATGAAATTTATTTTCTGATATCTATCCAAATGTTTTCCTTAGCTTGGGCTAAGGTATTTTCCATGGAAATATCTTTCCCTAATTGTTGTAATTGTTGGTTGAGCCTTTGAAACTTATGCATCTCCTCCCGATGACTAGATTGGAACATTGATTTCAATTCCTAGAATGTCTTTACCTCTTCCTGTAATTTCCTGATTTGTTCCCCTTGTATGGAAATATCTTCCATGGATTTTACAATTTTGTGAGATGCATCTGAAACTTGTATTGGGATTGTTGATGGGATTGCTAATGGAATTTCTGTTGATGTGGAACCTTCTCCTGTTATGATCCCTGTAAGAGGAACCTCTTCCAGTGGGATCATGGCCAATTGCACGTTTTTCTCCTTTTCCTTTATTAGTTTGTCCATTTCTGCTTCCATTTGTCTTATTTGTGCATTTTGTTCCATGATTAAGTTTAACATCTCTTCTTTGTGGATTTCAGTCTCAACCACTTCTTTGGTTTATGAATCTTTTGTAGATGGAAGCTTCAACTTATTTCTAAGATATTCTATATCAACATTCTTTTTCTTTAGCAACTCCTCTGTTTCCTTGACATTTGTTGGGTCATACCCAATCTTAAGAACCAATTCTTCTAATGATTTTATTTTGTTATCCTTGGCAAAAGAAGAAATATTCTCAAGATTCAGTGGGGACTGGATATTGTTTAGGGATACCTTCAATTTAGAAGCAGTCATTGAGGTATTTTTCAAAGTTGAGAATATCATTTCTCTTGTCTGCCTATGCATATCCATCCCGTCCACTGGATGGACATCTTTTACATCAAATTCATAAGCAATCTTTTTGTAGTCTGCAACTGTTCTTGGATGGGGAACTTGTTCTTGTAATAATTACATTTTCATTCTTCCTCTTTCTGTGTCAAAATATTACAATGTTCTATGTTGAGCAGTGGAGGTCTTCTTCCAGAACTGATTGTAGGGGTTGTTGTCGAGGAGATCATTCCTTTTCTTGATCTTTTTATATTTTTCAATAATATTTGACTCTTTTTTCCCATGAGCGGATTAAACTGTCAGAGTATTGTCTGGGTTTCTTTGAGATGCTCCTGATTATGGAGATCCTGTAACCAGACTGTGTGAATGGGTTGAAGAGTGTGGTCCCTCCAATACTATGGTGGACACCATTTCTCTGTTCTTGAGTAAATCTTGTGTATGAATGGTTTTAGCCATATTTATGTATACTTGGAAATCCTGAGTTGATACATTTGTGAATGAAGGAGAAACTTTCTTCCTTTCTCTTGTCTCTGCTTGCTTTTGGGGTGTATTAGTCTGTGAAGTGATTAGAGAGATATGCTTCCCATTTGGTTCTTGCAATGTGTTTTCCTGCCACTCTTTCTGGTTTATGTATATTTCCACCTCTGGCCTCTATGTGTGAACATTCAGAGTGCTCCTTTGTTTGATTATGAGTTCACAAATGAAATTAAATGGGTTATGTTACCAAGTGGAACTCAGAGGAAACCTCATTTGTATCAAGAGGTTATTTTCTTCTTCTCTTGTTGATATGTTGTTGCAGATGAAAGGTCCAACCTGGGTTTTGATTATGAGCCGAGACTTTTTCTTTGCTGCAAAAAAGTGAATTTCATTTGAATTCACCATTTGCCTTATATATTCTAGTACAAAAATCCTCGATGGGAGGTATTTGGGAAATTTGGAAGGAGGCATCTCACACCCATATACCCTTATCTTTGTATGATTTTGGTATAAATACCAATCCCTTGTCTTAGCTTGATTAGATAGGTGCAAGACCTTATGAATTTCTTCATTGATCCTTGGCCCTGTGTTGTTGTTCAACATACAAAAAACTAGGTGAATGAACTCATCTATGAAGTCCTTGAAGGGATACTCTATTGAATTTTTCCTAACCAATGAGGTCCATGATGTCACTGGTTGTGGGTTTCCTTCTTGGTTTAACTTCTGAAGTGCAAAGGGGAACCTGTCTAATTGGTAAAATAAAAATATGTAATCCATAACTAAAGAGTATCTGAACATCCCTTCGGTTGGAAATCTACATAACTAATCATGAATATTATTAGCCAAAAATTGACTGAAATTGAATTTAATGGAAACTCTTTCTTATCTAGAAAATATGGATAGAAAAACTTAAATGGGGTCATGTATTTATTCATATGAGTAATAACCTAACAGGTAATAAAGAATGGATATTATTTTGTTGGCTTTGATAGTGAAAATGGAAGATGAGTAAGGTGGATTCTTCTTGGGTAATTGAGCATCTTCTGGGAGGAAAATCTCAAAGATTTGGGCTCTTTGGGGGAATGTTAGTTTCTTGTATAGTTCATTTAGGGATTCAATGGAGAATGGTATGGTTGATTCATTTTTAGGGATCTGCAACATCTGGTCGATGGATTCGGAGGTGACTGTGAACAATGTTTCACCAGAGGAGGTGGAAATGGCTCTTTAGTCGAGAAAATAGCCATCTTGCAATCTGAGGGAAAATTTGGGGAAATGGTGAGTTTGAAAAAACATGTACATAGGTAAATTGGACTCCTAGAGTCCAATTTCATCACTTTGGTCAAGAAAATTGTCTTTTAGCCATGAGTTCAATTCAAAGAAGTCGAATTCCCACCTCGACTCTGTGACTTTGTAATCCTTATCTTCAAGAGGGATGTGGTCCAAGTCGGCATGAGGGGGAAGGATTGGGTTCTTGGATGTATTTGTAGATTTATCCTTGGGGTCCATAATTGATAGAGATTGCACTAAAATAATGGTGGAACTGTATTACCCAATTCGCCTGTTGACTGTGAGAGGTGGTGTCATTTAACTTGACAACTTGGTTTGGTGCGGTATCTACAGTGACTGTATAATCAAATGTAGTAAAAGGATGTGAATGTGGTTTTACATTATGAAACAGTTATCTGTTATGGTGCAATATTTTTACGAGGCAATTAACGGTCGTGGGGAATGTTTTAATTAGCTTATAGGTATGTATAGTAGGACAGATAGCATGTAGTAATAGGACTATGGTAGCGGGGTGAGGTGAGTAGTATCAGGTTTTAGTTTGGCATATTTTGGTGGGGGGGTAACTGGTAAGTGGAAATAGAAGGGGGGGTTCGAAATGATGAGGATGCACCACATTAGCTGAGGCCAACATGGGGGAAAACCACTTTTCGGACTCCCCCCCATCGTTAAAGGTAGAAATATCAAGGGGGTCCGAAAAAGGCTGAGGATCATTGATCTGGAAAGAGGGGGATGTTGTTGATGGAGACTTGTGAGGAAGTTAGGCACTACAAGTCAAAATTTCTTGTCCGCTTCCAAACTTAGGATAAAAAATATGCGTTGTGAAGCGCCAAGCTTGTAGTTTGCAACTTTACACTATCATTTTATTTTCCTAAGATAAAGTAACCAAATTTAATCAACTAGGGGCATATTTTGAAATCCCCTTTTAATTTTCTTGACACAAAAATCACCTAACCTATCTCCTAACCTAGGAATCTAACACATTAATCCAAGTTAGACTCTTAGATTAATTATTACTCTAACATCACTACTTTGGCCAATATTAAACATTTTGACCAAACTTATTCTCTAACCTATCAACAACAAATTTAAAAAATTTGATCATGATTAGACAATCTGATTCAAACTAATTTTATTTTGATGGGGTTTTCTTGTTTTTCTCTTTTTTCTTTTTCTTTTCTTTTTCATTCCTTTTTATTTTCTTTTATTTTCTTTTCTTTATTTCATACCCTCTTTTCATGTCTTCTATTTTTCTTTTTTTCTTTTTTGGAAATCATTTGCAGAATGAAATATTATTTACAATGTAAAATGACTAGAGGAAGAAATTTCAATCGGCAGGTGATAATATGAAATATAGGGTTATAACAATGGCTCCACTTGGGGATGGTGCTCTCCCTCTGAGGTTCCAAGAACCAATTATCGATTTCCTTGAATCATCTTCTCGAGTACTTTCTGCATCTGATTAGTTTTAATGTATATGTAATCCTGGTGACAACTGATGAGGGGCTTAGGGCCTCCTCTTTGGGCTGAAACTGTTGGAAGATTGGTTGTTTTCATTGATGTCAACCCTAGTCATGGGTTTTGGACCACAAGATTGATGAAGGTATTTGGACATGAAGGAAAATGCACATGCAGATACAACACCCATGGATGGATAGTATACATCATGTTGTTTCCGGTGGTATGTGGCATGTCACATGGATCCTCATGGTTAAGGAGAAATGAATTTTTGAAGATGACAAAGTGAATTGTACATGTAGGCCCTAAAGATAATTATAGAAAATAATTACAAAATAAGAAAGTGTCAGGTCGGCCCTAATGTTAAAAGGAAGTGACATAAATGGTATAAATAAACATCATTATACATTCATTTGATACAAGTTGAATTTCAGAGGGAAGAAGAAGTAAAAGAAGGCCAGATTTCAAGGGAGGATGAAGTCTTTTGGTGATGTGTT
>ML780945.1:344191-358391 GCA_009831015.1 Picea engelmannii | reverse complement strand
TGTTTTTGAGCACTTTTTGAGAAATTAATAATAATGATCCATTGGAAGCTGGACCAGGAGATGTAGCCCATAAGAGGGGTGAACTCCTTTATCAATTGTTGTGTTTATGTGCTTATGTTCATTGATTATGCTGCTGTCTATGTATAATTTTCATAATTTATCCTTTAATCTATGTGTTGCAAACTGATCCATTTGCTTTAAACACATAACATTCACTTGCAATAATTTTCAATTTTTTCAAGTCTTCTTGATTTTTAGATCAGTGAGAATCTTAAAAAATTGAAGCATGTTGAGATTGAAAATAGCAAGCTCAAAGACATGCAAAGAAAACTAAGAAGTGAATTGGTTAGTTGTGAAAATATAGTTGTAAGCTTAAAGAAACAATTAGAAGACTTTCATAAACTAAGAGAAGAAACCATTTCCTTGAAAACTCTACTCGAAGAAGCAAGAAGAATAGCAAAAGTAAAGAAGGTCCAAATGATAAAGAAAGAAGAATATTGTGAGAAACTTGAACAAGAAGTTATCTTATTGAGGAAGAGCTTAAGAAAATCTCAAGTGCCAAAAGAATTAACACATCTTGGATGCATGGGTGAAACTTCATGCAAAAAAGATTCAAATACCAACAAGAAGGTTGAAGAAAGAGCTACACAGACTGTTGATGAGAAGTGGACCAAGATTCCAGAAAGAAGGAATGATTACAAAAGAGATGAATTTCCAAGAAGACCTCCTACCTTCGGGAATCAAAGAAGCTTCAATCAGTATGAATAAAACTATAGAAGAGTAGATCATGAATCCAGATGGACTACATCACAAAGAAGGTCACTTACTCCCAGGTATCAAAATTTCTTTCTTGGTCATTGTTATACTTGCAAAAATTTTGGACTTAAGGAAATTAATTGCAGAATCAATGAAAGGAACAAATATGCAAGAAACATGAATGGTGTAAACAGAAGATATGGAAATAATCGTGGATTTGTCAACAGAAGTTATAATTCATTTTACCCATTGATGGAAAAAAATATTGTATGCTACAAATGCAATTATGTTGGTCACAAAGCATGAGATTGTAGATATATGAATGAATATGTCCCTATGCCAACCACAGTATGGAGAAGGAAAGAGATTCCAAACATTGAAGATTGTCGAATAGCATTAATCACTTAAGAATGTAAAGAAGAAGATGAATAGTACATAGACAGTGGATGTTCTTCACACATGACTGGGGATCAAGACAAATTCATCAGCTTGAAGAGAAAGGATGGCAATGTTGCATTTGGAGATGACTCATCTGCCAAAATAATTGGAGAAGGTGTAGTAGATCTTGGATAAAAAAATGTAAAAGAAAAGAATGTTCTATTGGTTGAAGACTTGAATCATAATCTACTCAGTGTTAGTAAAATGTGTGATCAAGGATACACTCTTACATTTGACTCCTGAAAATGCAAAATCAGAGAAAATAACTCGGGAAGATTGGTTGCACCTGCAACAAGAAGACCGAACAACATATACATCCTAGACATCAAGAAGAGAGAGATGACAAAATCCACACAAAAGGATTCCAAGGAAGAAAAATTCCCAAAGACCAAAAATAAGGATGAAGTATTATTGAGTGCCACATGTTTAGGGGGAGCAGCCCCAAAGAAGAAGGTTACCTTTTTCCATTAAACTCAGGGGGAGAAGCCATACCCTTTTCCATTGATCTCAAAGGGGGAGAGAAATTTGGATCATGATGATAGGGGGAACATGAGTGTTTCCATCAATGACAAAGGGGGAGATTGTTGGAAGATTGGTTGTTGTCATTGATGTCAACCCTAGTCATGGGTTTTGTACCACAAGATTGATGAAGGTATTTGGACATGAAGTAAAATCCACATGCAGATACAACACCCATGGATGGATAGTATACATCATGTTGTTTCCATTGGTATGTGGCATGTCACATGGATCCTCATGGTTGAGAAGAAATGAATTTTGGAAGATGACAAAGTGAATTGTACATGTAGGCCCTGAAGATAATTACAAAAAATAATTACAAAATAAGAAAGTGTCAGGTCGGCCCTAATGTTAAAAGGAAGTGACATAAATGGTATAAGTAAAAATAATTATACATTCATTTGATACAAGTTGAATTTTAGAGGGAAGAAGAAGTAAAAGAAGGCTAGATTTCAAGGGAGGATGAAGTCTTTTGGTGATGTGTTCGAAGGTATGTTATTGTTAGGTCATCTTACCATTTTTGCTATAATGATTTTTCTAGAACGATTTAGATGGTGAAATCGCTATGTTATTGAGAAGACATATCAAGGTACCTATGGTAAAAATTTCAGCTCTTGATTCACTATAATTATGGAGATACACTCTATGGAAGATAGGGTTTGTGACCAGTCCTAAAGCTAGTCAATAAACAAGTGTTCCGGGTAAAACAGTCATAACTTATTCATAAAGAATCCAACTGAAGTGGGACCACTTCCATTGGAAAGAGTATGAACTTTAGTTTATTTTGTGTGAGTTTCAGAATTGGATGTTAAATATTGAGTGCGGGGGATGCTATACAAGTTGGGTCTTCTGAATAGACCAGAATTGAATAAAGTCTACCATTCTTTCTATAACCTCTTTTTGGGGAGGATTCAAGGAGTGAAAATTGGAGGAGTTTCAGAGAATACATTAAGTAATATTATCTACAAGATCAGAGTACTCCAAGAATTGAAGAATTGCAGAAATTGAAGAAGTCTCGGGAAACATTATCAGGTTCTATGTGATGATTGGTTGATGGTGATGATTTAATGTAAAGTTTTATTATCTCTCATATATTTGTGGGTGGAAGGAAGGGGAAAGGATGGAGAGTTCAAATTTCTCTTGATATTGGAGGATTGTATCTTCCTCTTGGAGTTTTATCCCTCGCTTTACATTTGGAAGTTGTAGCTACCTTTGGAAGTCATTACTTCCCTTGAACATAAACTATTGATTATTTATCATATATTGTGCATGGTGTATTGTGGTGTATTGGTGTAACTCTTATACTATTGTTCATTGCTTATTGGATATAGTTGAATGGTTTAAGTATAAGTTGAAAAAGGTTTTTTAAATTGTACTTGATACTAATACACCCCCCTCTCAGTATCAACAGAAACCTCTTATATAAGTCACCCACTCATGACAGAAAGAGTAAAATGATATTTACAATGAACTGGGTGAGGAATTCTTTTATTCTAGTGAAAAATAGTTCTTGAGAATTCTTCCATTGACAGGTCCTCTTGGAATATTTTCTCCATCCTTTTCATTGATCAAAAATTCATTTCTTCCTCTGTAGGCATGGATTATGTATGGACATTTCCATAAATTCTCAAATTTTCCATTCTTCCCTTCTCTTAATTTATTGAATCCCATTTCAGTACTTTGTCTCCTATATGGAAATCATCAGCCTTGGTTCTTATATCATAGATCTTCTTAATATTTTCCTAGATCACTTGAGTTTGACTATATACCTCTTCTTTGGACTATTGTAGTTGTATGATTTGATTAATTATCCTTTGGATGTCATTGGGTTCTACCTGTACTTCCTACAGTAATTTCATGATAGGGACACCTAAATAAGTGGGAAAAATGTCATCCATTCCATGAACCAAATGGTATAGGGACATGCCAATTGATCTCTTTGTAGTAATTTTGTCTGCCCATAATGCATTGACCAACTTATTGTGCCATGAATGTTTGTTGTCCTGCAACAACTTTTTGATGATATTGACCAGACTCTTGTTTGGAGACTCTGTTAATCCATTCCCATGAGGTTAATAAGTAGTACAATGTCCTAAGTTAATCTGATATTTGTTTCAAAACTCCACCATCTTCTTTGATTTGAATGTTGTTTCATTGTCAATGAAGATTTTTCTGGGACATCCAAATTTTGAAGGAATTTCGGTTTCTAAAAAATTGATGATCACAACATCGGTGGGTTGCCTTGTAGTACAACTTCAATCCACTTGGTAAAATAGTCATTGGTTGTGAGAATCCATTTATGTTGTCATGATGATGGTGGATCGATTTCTCCAATGAAATCCCAACCCCATTGTTGAAAAGGAGTTTCACCTGATATTGGTTTCAATGGTAAAGGAAATAGTTTCCTTTTACCTTTAAAGATTTGAAAGTTGTGAAAGAAGGTCACTTTCTTGTGGACATTTGCAAATAAGGTCATCCAGTAAAAACCAGCTCTTAGAATTTTGTTGGCAGTGGTCTTCTAGTTCAAGTTTCCACCACAATCTCCTTCATGAGATTTATGGAAATCTTTATTTGCCTCATCTTTCAATAAACAATTTAGTAAAATCCCTCTAGCATATTTCCAATACAAATTGCCATTTAAAATATAATACTTCATAGCTTTGAGTTTAAGAAATCTAGATTTACTCTTGGTTAAACCAGGAGGAGCTTGCAAATGATGTAAAACAAAAATCTACTCTGCATACCAGGTGTTAGCACCGGAAGTCACCCCTGGATTGCGACAGAGGTAAGCCTGGTACCCATCAGAATTTTATGTCACTAATTGGTTATAAAATGGTCAAATGGGCATAGTGTCAAGAAAATATCATCTTAACTCAGAGAATTGGACTGGTATGCACGAGCAGGTGAGGTATTTTTTTATCTTTAGTCAATAGGTTGTAATAAGGGTGAATAGGAGGAAGAATTTGGTAAGAAGGATGTAGGGGTCTGTCGTGGACATAAGGTCTTCCAACATCCCAAAGAGGAAAGACTTAAACACAATATCTTCTTGAAATTCAAACATCATAGGAATTGAAGGAAATTAGAACAACATTATAATCAAACATTCATCGTAACATAGTCACAAAAATCCCTGTGAATTAGTCATCATGAATCCTCTTAGTAATAGAGGAAAATAAGATGGAGTAAGAAAGATGAATTTCATTAAACAAGAAGTCTCAAATACAAATACATGACCAGAAAACCAGAAGTTTCATTAAAAAATTACAATATGGGAGCTTTTCTCTACCATCGACCCTAACAAAATATCAAAACTGAGTATTTATATAAAAAGAACTGTCACCGCCAGGAGTGTGACCTGGAAATCACAATCAAATATTCACGTCTGCATCTTCTTATGTCAGGTTGTACTTGCATTCTTCTATCAGACGCAAGATCAGATGAGTATGGGCTTCACAAGAAAATCCATGACAGGGAATTTTTGGTTGACAGTCTACCCTCCATAGCTAGAGTTTCAATACTTTCCATTTATGTGGTGAGACAAGGTTTCAACCACCTTCACCATTTTCATTAACTATTTTCATCGGGATCAGGGTGTGACCTGATACCCATGAATGTTCCAAGTGAGATCACAAATTTTTCGAGTCAATTATGGCACCTTGAGGCCATGCAGATATTTATCGGTGATCAACTTAGGTGCTTTTCTCCTTGGTGCAGCTATTTTCTTTGCCCCGTGTGACCTCATTCCATGACCTCGTGCTTATCCTAGGCATTTCATGATTTCACATTTCACGAACTCATGATGCGTTCTATACTCAAACCTTCGATTCACAAAATCATGAATATCGGATTGGGTGACACATGTCCCCTTTGATCAGATGGCCCAGATGACATCAGCATTTCGGGACATCGTGCTTCATGAGTCTTCAAGAATCTTCCCTCTTACTTTCCCGACTCGCGAAATCAAAAAAAGTTGATCCAGTGGTCCTACTCTCTCCTTTGATCAACGACTGCGATCTTTTCACAATTTCACATTTCACGAGTTCTGATGACTCTGCTCCTTGACCGCTCCATCTCGCAAAACCACGAAGCAATGAATATGCACCATGTGTCCTTTGCAACACCAATGGCTAGGATGGAACTCACGATTTAAGACCTATGATGCTATATTTCATGCAACTGCAAGATCCCGATCAACCCATCATCGTCGATCTGATCTTCCTGGTGGATTTTCGCCATTGAAAACTAAACTTGCTTGGTCGCTTGATTCGTGTCCACATCAAACCACTTCAAGTGTTGTGCTTGGTGCTCATGACTGCATCCCGTGAATGATTACTTGGATGATTGGCTAAATACTCAGATGTAAGTTTTAAACCTATGAAGTAAAGCAATGCATATAGATTCTTAAGCAAAATAGAATTCAATCAATGGCTCATTCACATAGTACACAGAGATTTATACCAGAAACCCTCAAATGAGAAAACCTTTCTTATATTCATTATCTCGAATTTCACCATTCACTATACAATATATACAATTTTTTTAGGTATTCCATAGATACCAAAACCCTAATCTCTAAAACTGGGATTATTTTTAGTAAAGGACTAAAAATAGAAAAATCCGCTAAAAATAGCAAAAACTGCCCAAAAACAAATTTCGGGGCGCTACCCCGAACATTGCACATAACCAGGGGGGGCATACCTTCGCCCCCCTGGGAGCCCCCCAGGAAAGCGTCTGGTGCACATGAAACAAACATAGCACTAGTATGAGGGATCATCAGATGCAGTTGTCATATCTGACGTGCCCACACACACACATGCAAAGAATATAACACATACCCAACATTCTCCCACTTGTTGTTTTCTTTGCATCTAGGGGTCCAGGGGATTATATAGACAACAATCCAGGGCAACAATGCCCATTGTTACAATACACCAGGAGAAATGTTTTGTTCTTGCGTACTTTGTCAATGAATCTGCAAAATTCTTCAAAGTGTCAACCTTTTCCAGCAACACCTTCTTTTCCTCAACCATGTCTCTCACAAATTGATACTGAACATCAATATGCTTTGTCTTTGAATGATAAGCTGGGTTCTTTTCCAGGAATATTGCACTATGACTGTCACAATCTAATCTCACTGCTTTTTGTACCAACCCAATACCTGAACACAATCTTTGAAACCATATCGCTTCCTTGCTTGCATGAGTGGCTTCCATGTATTCAACTTCTGTAGTTGAGAGTGCCACTACAACCTATCTTTTGCTCATCCAACTGATTTCTCCTCCAAATAGGTTAAACACATACCCACTTGTATATCTTCTGCGATCCGGATCTCCATCCCAGTCTGCATCAACAAATCCATGTATGTCCAACACTTTGTCCAATCCTGGTCTTCCTTGGTAGCACAATCCATAACTGGTAGTGCCACGAAGATACCTGAAGACCCTCTTTACTGCTATCCAATGGTACTTCCTTGGTTTTGACATATACCTGCTCAAAACTCCCACTACATTTTCAATGTACGGTCTAGTACAGACCATTTCATACATCAAATTTCCAACTGCAATGGAATACGAAACATGGGACATGTCCTCTTCTTCTTCATGTGTCTTGGGACACTGATCTGCAGATAAATTTACACCTATAGGAATAGGAACCTTGATCGGTTTACTTCCATGCATATTAAACCTCTGCAATATCGTCTCAACATATTTTCTTTGATTCAACCAGAGTTTCCTATTTGCACGATCTCTTTTAATCTCTATTCCCAGAATGAAGTTAGCAGCACCGAGATCCTTCATGTCAAATTTGGAGGATAGTTGTGATTTCACCTCCTTGATAACATCCATGTTATTTCCTACCAACAACATGTCATCAACATACAACACTACATAAATGAAGTGATTACCAACCTGCTTGCAATATACATAGTGATCATCCCTTCTTCTTACAAATCCCAATCCAAGGATGTATGTGTCAAAATTTTGGTACCACATCCTAGGTGATTGCTTCGGATCATATAGTGACTTCTTTATCTTATAGACCAACTCTTTCTTTCCCTTCATTACAAAGCCTTATGGCTGCTTCATGTACATTTCTTCTTCCAGATCCCCATGTAGGAATGTTGTCTTCACATCCATCTGTTCCACTTCAAGATCAAAAGCAATAGAAATAGATAAATGAAATCTAATAGAATTTAACTTAGCAACAAGAGAAAAAATCTCACCAAAGTCAATCCCCTCTACCTAAGAATAACCTTTTTCTACTAACCGAGCTTTGTATTTCTCCACTTTACCTTGTGCATTAAATTTCTTCTTAAACAACCATTTTCTACCAACAAATTTTCTTCCATCTTGAAACTCAACTATATCCCATGCTTCATTCTTATCCAAGGCATCCATTTCTTCAACCATGGCCTTCTTCCAGAGTTTACTATCCTTTGAATTCACTACTTCCCTGACAGTTCTGGGATCATCATCAGTAATAGATAAAGAAAAATTGGAACATAAATCAGGTGGACTATACCTTTCTGGTTTCCTTTTATATCTCACTAATCTCCTCAATACTGGGGTATGAGGTTCTTCTTCTGCCTCCTCTTCTTTAGATGATTCAGATTTTGCATCATCCAACTCAAGCTCTATTTTCTTAGTTTCATCTTGTGTTGGTAGGAATTCATGTTTGGACACATCTTTTACCTCTCTAAAAACAACATCTCGACTATAAAAAGTCTTCTTAGTTTTTGGGTTCCAAAGCTTATAACCTTTCACACCATCTTTATAACCAATAAAGATACACTTTTTATCCTTTTTATCCAGCTTACTCCTATTCTCCTTTGGAACATGTACATAATAATCACAACCAAACACTCTAATATGTTGAAGAGAGGGTTTCTTTCCAGACCATACTTCCTGTGGAGTTTTATCATCTAACGTCGATGAAGGTGATTGATTGACCAGGTAACATGCTATACCCACTACCTCTGCCCAGAATTCTTATCCTAAGCTGGCACCACTGAGCATGCTCCTTGATTTTTCCATCAGTGTCTTGTTCATCCTTTCTACAACTCCATTCTACTGAATAGTGTATGGAGTAGTATTCTACCTTTATATACCACACTTCTTACATAATTCTTTAAATTCATTTCCATATAATTCTCCACCATTATTTGTTCTCAATACCTTTATTTTCTTCTCTGTCTGATTTTATACCAGAGCCTTAAACTCTTTATATTTATCAAATACCTCAGATTTCTTTCTAAGAAAATAAATCCATGTTTTCCTTGAAAAATATTCTATGAATGAAACATAATACACAAATTTACCTAGGGATGGAACAAGAACAGGTCCAAACACATCACTGTGTATCAACTCTAAGATCCCCTTTGCTCTTATAGCACCAGATGGGAATCTTACTCAATTCATTTTACCATATATGCAATGTTCACAGAAATCAAAATCGAGAGTGCAATTAGACATACCTTCAACCATACCTTTACCATGTAGTGTTTGAAGGCCCTTTTCTCCAATATGTCCCAGTCTTTGATGCCACAACATGGTCATCTTTCCAGGGACAATATTGGTCTTTTATTATTTATTTCTCTATTCAGGGACAACAAAACTGTTACACCCATTAGTATAAGTGCTTCAAAACAACTTGTATAGATTTCCACACCAAACTCCCCTCATCAACACCATTTCTCCTCATACCATCTTGCAAGTGTTCTTTCAAAATACAATATCCACTCATGCATCATCCATCTTGCTTACATATATTAGGCTCCTGGATAGTTTTGGAATGTGCATAACCCTAGGGAGTTTTCTAATCCTTCCATCTTGTAGAAACAACTTAACCATTCCACGTCCCATGATTTTTGTTGTTGAGTCATCTCCTAGGAATACATCACCACCATCATATTTTTCATATTCATAGAACCACTCCCTGTGAGGATTCATATGGTATGACGCACCTGAGTCAATCAACCATACATCATCGTCTTCATGTGTACTTGTAGATGCCAGGTAAACATCACCTCCTTCTTCAGTGGAGGTTTTCACCTCTGTGGAAGAGGTACTATCAGATCTCTTTGTTTTTTCAACCTTCTTAGACTTGCAATCTTTCTTATAATGCCCTATTTTACCACACTTCCAACATTTCCTCAAAAAATTTCTTGGAGACTTAGATCTACCTGTAGATTTATATCTCCACCCTGAAGGCTTACCAGGGTTCTTGTCTTGGGTATGCCCTCTTACAAATAAAGCATCTGTGTTGTGACCATCCATGTTTTTTTTCCTCATCTCTTCAGATAACAAGGATACAACTACATCCTCATACTTCAATGTAGATTGAGTGGTACTACCTATTTCTACAACCAAATTATCCCAAGAGTTTGGCAAAGAACATAACAAATTAATACACTTATCTTCTTCTGCAATCATAATATTAATAGAGCCAAGTTGACTTACCAAAGTATTAAAGGCATTTATATGTTCTATCACAGAATCTCCATATTGCATCCTAAGATGATACAACTTCTTTCGAAGAAACAACTTGTTTACCAAGGACTTTGATTGATACAAATTCCCCAACTTATCCCATAGTTCCTTGGCTGTAAATTCTCCTGAGACATTCAACAACATTGAATCTACCAGGTAGAGTCGAATAGTACTCCTTGCTCTTCTATCCGACTTCTCCTAATCTTCCTTCGACATACTAGTAGGTAGTGTACTAGTTGTTTGTGCACTAGTAGGTTGTGTACCAGTGGTGTACCAGGATCCACAATGATCCATTGTTCTTTGTATACAAGAAGATCCTCCATCTTCAACTTCCATAGCTCAAAGTTTTTACCATTGAAATTCTCTATCTCGATTCTAGAAGAACTCGTCATTCCTCTTTCTACACTCAAATCACCACTGCAAAATCTCCCACTAAACCCAGGTTTATCATAGACCCAAGATAAACTTGATCTATCAAGACCGATCCAAACCCTCAACAACAAAGGCATCCCTCTGAAGCTAAAAATGAGCTCTGATACCACATGTAAGTTTTAAATCTGTGAAGTAAAGAAATGCATATAGATTCTTAAGCAAAACGAAATTTAATCAATGGCTCATTCAGATAGTACACAAAGAATTATACCGGAAACCCTCAACTGGGAAAACCTTTCTTATATTCATTATCTCGAATTTCACCATTCACTATACAATATATACATTTTTTTTAGGTATTTCATATATACCAAAACCCTAATCCCTAAAACTGAGATTTTTTTAGGAAAACGCTAAAAATAGCAAAAACCGCCCAAGAAAAAATTTTGAGGCGCTACCCCGAGCTACGCCCGATGCCGAACACTACACATAACCAGGGGGGGGCATACTTGTCCCCCCCTGGGACCTCCTTAGGAAAGCTCCCGGTGCACACAACACAAACATAGCACTAGTATGAGGGATCGTCAGATTCAGTTGTCATATCTGACGCACCCACACACACACATGTAAAGAATATAACACATACCCAACATCAGGGAGATAAAAGTAATAGAGAGAGAGGTATAGAGAGAATTGATCTTCTTTAGGGAAAATAAAAAGGTTGTTGGCAGGTTTATAATTGGGAGTGATCTTGGCATTGATGGCAATAACAATGATGGCATATAGGCTCGGAAGACATCGTAAGTCCAGACAGGAGGAGCGCACAGATGGAGGACAAATATCGGGCGTTATATTCGAGCGCGAGGTTCGACCGTCGTTGGATCCAAGAGAACCTGCAAGTTCTTTAAAGTGCAAGGAGAAGCGGGCTTACAAAATCCCAAAAGAAGTAGGACCATCCATCATCGAGGAAGACACGTGGTAGCAGATGAGTAGTATCACAGAATCATGAATCGGAAGAATGGAGGTGAGTAGTTATCCAACTTCATGAAACAAGAAGTCGCGATAATATCCCAACCATCGATCATGGAGATTTATGGTCCATTAGATCCAATGAAGTTGCAAGGAGGATAATCCCAGGAGGCATCCAACACTCAAATGTTGTGAAGGAATCCTGGTCGTCTATCGAGGTCATTCATGGATCATTAAATCTGGAGGACACGTTGCACAATATCAATATTTCACTGACTGGAAATTTAAAGGAAGGAAGTGACCTAACCTTCCAACTCGTGATACATGAAATTGTGAAAAGATATGAGTTTTCGGATCGAGGAGAAATCTATACCATCGATACAAGAAGGACACGTTGCAAAAGATTAGCATTTTGTTGGCTGGAAAGTCAAAGGGAGGAGGTGCCCTAACCTCTCTATTTTACGATATGAGAAATCATGACATAGTCTCAGTCGTTGGATCGAGGACTAATCTGAGCCGTCAAATCCAGGAGGTAGATCATGACAGACCATGTCAGCAAGGATAGGTGGCAGCCTACATCAACAAGGACAAGTGTCAAGTTGATTCGACATTTTAGGTCATTGGAAATCAGAATTCTGAGTGACACATGGCAGCCACTCAAGTCACGACAAGTCATTGAGTGATGCAAGAATGACATCATTCCATGAGTTTTTCTTCGGGAGTTTTAACTTCATCACTCCCCCAAAGTCCTCAAGGATGAAGTCTCGGGCGGTGGATAACCTTCTGGTCACCCTGGAATGTAGACATGTGATCTGAATAGAAAAGTAATCAGAGGACTAGCCAGTGGTCATATCTCATGGTCACATCGTCGAGAGATGGAGAGTAGAGATAGAGAAGCCAAGATCCATTTTCGAGTTTGCGACATGGAGAGTCGAGATGACTCTTCACAAAATCCCCAAAATGCAATTTGGGAAATGTGTTTTCAAACTAGGCCCATGGTCATCGTCGATGGTCACATGAGTGGAAGGAGCTATCATAGCTAGGCTCCATTCTGGGTACCAGTAATTCCAGAGGAAGGAGTCAAGGAGACTCACGAGAGAAAACCCGAAATGCGAAATCACGAAATGACTTTTTGACTAGGCCTATGGTCATAGCCAAGGTCACATTGTCAAAGGTTTAAGGGAGGATCTAGCATGCATCTAAGCTCCATTTCAGAGATAGCAACTTGGAGAGTCGAGATGCCTCATCCCCAGATCCTTGAAACGTAGGTCATGAAAGAACCTTATGAATAGGCGTTTGGTCACCACCAGAGGTCACCTGAAAGGAAGGGGCATAGCTAGAAGATCTAGCGCCCACTGTGTAGTTTTTACACAGAAAGGGAAAAGGCACCAAGAGTATGAATTTTCGGAGGACCTATGGGGAACTGCCAGAAACCACTGATTGTTTCTGCACAGAAAATTCAAAGAGGCTTCAGTGTGATTTCCAGAGAAGATGAAGAGTCTCGAGGCATCTGCCAGTGGAATGAAGACTATTCATAGAGGATATTGAAAGATGGAAGAGCGTTGGAGCCTATAAATTAAAAAGAGGGAATGAGATCGACTGTGACAGAGAAGATGAAGAGTCTATATTGCTGGACAGGCTAAGGAATCTCAACATAACGCTCAGTGATGATGAATGCATGGGGATAACTACCTGAGAAGATGAAGAATTTCGAATATGATCAGGAGAGCAATAGACATGAGATAGACATAGAAAATAGGGAGTGAGAGAAGGTGGTATTGTGCATGGAGGAAGATGTAGGTGCACAGAGAATATAAAAAAGAAGAAGAAATAGGAGATCGTTGATGTTGTTGTGAGTGATTCATGCGTGTAGAAGCGTGATGTGCAAGAGTTGAAGCACAGAAGAAGAAAAGAACAAAGATTCATATCTATGAGAAGAAGAGAAAGACGAGGTGTGCATGATGAAACAAAAGGGAAGATCAGAAAGATGAAGATTATGCAAGCAGGAAGACACTGATGTAGGTAGAGCAGAGCATCATAGCAGAATAGTGATAGGCCTGGTAAGCCAATGAAAACTATTAAATCACTATAATAAATTCATAGAAAGAAAAGTTTTATATTTCAGGGTGGTTGGGAGCTGCTAGGTAGGATTGTTGTCCTCATAATTCCAAGTAGGTGCTTGAACACAGGGACTTATAACATCCATCGGGTTGCAGCCAAAGAAACTAGGGTGGCAGGGTGGTGCAAGGGAGAACATTGGTTCTCTAATATATAGGTCGGTGCTTGTATGACTGGAATTTGGTGCTTCCATCCAGTTGGTGCTAGAACATTTAGGGAGTTAGTACTTCCTTCTACTGGGTGCTAGAGAAACCAAAGAGTTGGTGCTCTCAGCAAGTAGTAGCTTGCAAAACAGAGGTGGTAGCCTCATTATGAGCTGGTTCTCATAAGAATGATAATGTATAGAAAATAATTATCATATAAAGAAGAAGAGGTTTTCACCCTTTATGGGTTTTCTCAGGAATATCTGTTTCTATATTATACATGTGTTTGATTCATGTTAAATACTCTATTGATTATTTATTGTGATCATCATTGAGAGTTTTGTAATGATTTTAAAACTGGATATAATTTTTTAAGCACAGTCACAATTGATTCAC
>ML780945.1:312819-344096 GCA_009831015.1 Picea engelmannii | reverse complement strand
CCCCCCCCTCAGTTCTCCAACAAAGGCTTGGGACTTATAGTTCTCAGGAAATATGACAAGGAAAATAGATTGATCAATTGGATGAAGGAAGGCATAAGGAAAACTACAAGCCAAGAGGAAAAACCTATGATTGGGTCTGCAAAGGAGGAAATATAGACAAAATTAAAGACCTTGGTAGAAACCACAACTCACGAGACTTTGACAAGTTTATGTGCTAACATTGGCTTGACAGGGGATGACATGCTCCCTGCGAGCTGTCAAGAATGTGCAGTTCTAGTGCCTTGTTTTGGGTTATGGAGTCTCCTATTAAAAACAAAATAAACATAAAACATAGATGATATTTACAATGGTGGGACGTCTATTGTGGCTTTAAACAAAAAATTCTTTCAGGAAGTGCCCATTTACAGGGCCCCCAAAAACTTCGTCACCCTCTAGATTCTGCAACCTGTAAGTGTTATTTGGGAACCTCTCAGAGATTTTGAAGGGGACAATCCAAAGGGATTTGAATTTACCATGATTTCCCTTTTCCTCCTTAGTCACATCCCATTTGAGTACCATATCTCCCAGCTGGAAATCCTCCTTTCTTCTCTTCCTGTCAAAGGCCTGCTTGAACCTTCATTGATGGTCATGTGCTTTGTCTGTCATTTTCTCTCTAGTCTGGTGCACTTCTATCAGCTAATGAATCCTCATGATCATGTCATCTAACTCTTCTTGGAAGTCCTGGAAGAATTTCACTATAAGCAGGGTAAGCTGAGAAGGGAAGACCGCTTTAGTCCCGTATACAAGTTGGAAAGGAGAGATGCCCAGGGACCTCTTTGTTGTCACCCTATCAACCCATAGAGCGAATTTGAGCTTTGAATCCCACGCTTTCTTGTTGTCCTCTAACAATATTTTAATGATCTTTATTAGGATTTGTTTAGAGGATTCTACCAATCCATTTCCTTGGGGATAGTATGGGGTAGAGGTGATCAATGAAATTTCGAACTTCTCACAAAACTTGATCAACGGTTTGGCCCTAAAGGATGCAGCATTATCAGTGAAGATTGTGTTTGGGCAACCAAACCTTGCTATAATATCTTCAAGAAATCCAATGATCACTTTGTGAGAAGCACTCCTTGTGGGAATAAATTCTATCCATTTGGTAAAATAATTTGTTGCAGTTAGGATCCACCCGTGTTGAGCGCCTGAAAAGGCCCTGAGGTGACCACGGGCTTCAATGACAGAGACTTGAGATATATCTTTCTAGAGAATTTCTGAGATTTGATACAAGCCCTGATTGTCACAAAGACGTCGGTGAATAGAGTAGGCCAGTAGTACCCAGCCCTGAGAATTTTGTAGGCTATAGTTTTCCAAAAGTGATGTCCCCCACATAGGTTGTCATGGAAATTAAATATAATCTTTTGGGCCTCCTATAGGTATAAACATCTCAGAAGCATGCCCATAGGGTCCTTCCAATACAAGACCTAGTCAATAAGGAAATACCTAATTGCTTTGATCTTTAAAGATATTGCCTTTCTTTTTCCCATACCATATGGAGGTCGCAACTTCTGCAGAAAAAATATAGCATCTTCATACCAAGCACATTCTACTAATGGAGGAGTGCCTTGAGGGCCTCTATCAACCACTTCACCCTGTTTATTTTATGAGAAAGCGTTGATGAAGTTAACTCCAAAATATTTACAATTAGATTCAGCCAACAACTTGGCTAAACCCTGACCTTTAATTATTTTGGTGAGTTTTATTTCCATGTCAAATTTGAGTATTTTGGTAATCCACTTTCTCCTTTTCCCTTCTATGTCAGGCTAAATGAGAATGTCCTTCACAAAAGCCGAAGGAACATATGCGATGATCTTCAAATGAAACACATAGACTATGAAACATTTAAGAACTTTTACCAAGGCATAGGCCGTCTTCTCCATGATATCATATATGATCTCTGCATCCCTCAATGCTCTGCTGAAAAAGGAAATAGGATGTTCTAGCCCTGCATCATTCTTCTACAATAAACCAGTTGTGACTGTATCAAAAGAAGAAAAGGAAAAGATCAAGAAATCCTTGGAATAATCAGGAATGACTAACACAGGTGCTTCAGTCAATGCCCCTTTAATTTGGTTGAGGGATTTTCTTGGATTGGATGTCCATTTTACTTCATTCCCCTCCCTGAGCATGGTTGCGATATGCTTCACCAATTCAGCAAAATTGGAAACAAACCTTCTCAGGAAATTAATTTTTCCCAGGAAGGAATGAACTTCCTTCTTGGATCTGGGTAATGACAAGGCTTCAATAGCTTCCACCATGCTGGGATCAATCCTGACTCCCTCAGCTAATACTATGTGTCCCAGTAATTTCCCTTCCTTCATGGAAAACAACGATTTCTTGGGGTTTAAGGAGAGACCAAACCTTTTTCATTTCAAGAAGACTTTCCTCAGATGACAACAATGTTATTTATCATATCTGGAAAATATTGTTATGTCATCTAGATAGATGACCACAAATTTATCCCTTTCTCCAATGAGGGCAATGTCAATGGCCCGTTGGCAGGTTTCTCCTGTGTTCATCAATCCAAAGGGCATTTTGGAATACATGAATGTGCCCCAAGGAGTTGTGAAAGATATATTTTCTCAGTCTTCAGGAAGGACAAAGATCGGATTGTTGCCAGAAAAGCCATCAATCATGGAAATCCTAGATGCACCAGTCACCTTCTACAATATGTGTTCCATATTTGGTAGTGGGTAATTGTCCTTCTTTGAGATTTTGTTCATCTTTATGAAATCAACACAGAGTCTGATCTCTCCACTCTTTTTCCTCACCGGGACTAGGTTGGCCACCCATTCAAAATATCTCAAAGGGACAATGATTTGGGCATCCAACAACTTCTTTACCGCCTTTTTCATAATAGGCAACAACATAGGATTTATTTGCCTTAATTTCTGCCTAAATGGTTTGGCCTCCTCTTTCAATGGGATCTTATGCTCGATGATGCTGGTGTCATATGTTCTGAGGTCTTCATAGGTCCAAGAAAAAACATCAACAAATTCTCTTAATAGCTCATCATACTTGGTTCTTTGTTCCCTTGACAAGTTGTTTGGCAGCTTGATGAATTTCATATCCTTCTTTGTGCCAATATTGCACTCGACCACATCAACATCATCATTTGAGGCTTTTCCCTTTACTTCCACATCATTCCCATCGAACAATATTTCTAAAGGAACTAATCCCTTTGGAATGTGGTTGCTAGGCAACTAGACAATATGGTGATTATCAATTTTTTCATAAATACTTCGGGGGGAGGTTCACTTTCGACATAATGATCCTGATCAATATGTAATGCAGAGAATTCATCAACCAACTCAATAAATATTTTGATTTCAATATCATCCTCGAACACCTTCCAATGATTGATATTGTCAGGTACAAAAGGCCTATATCTAATCTCAACATCATACCTAAGTTTATGTGGCAGTGTGATCCTGAACTGGATCACTAAGACGGCCAAAGAATCATCCATAGTATTTTCCTCTCTTGGGACAAATGAAATATTGAAAGCCAGGAAAAAGCTGTCAACCAGATCCCACACTTCATTTTTGTAACTTCTGAGCCGAGGATGTTTTCCCTGATAAGAATTTCTGATCTACTGGGAAATCAACACAGCATCACTGAACATTGATATCTCTTTGATCCCCATGTCCGTTATATTTCTCAAGCCTAAACCAAGAGCTTCATACTCTGCCACATTATTGGTAATTTCAAATTCTAATTTGTGTGACAGAGATATGATTTCCTAAGCAGGGGAAACAAAAACTACTCCAGCACCAACACCTTCTCTAGAAGAGGCTCCCTCGAAAAACATTTTCCATATAGAGGCAATTGGAGGAGAATATTCACAGAGAGTAGTGGACTTTCGGATCTCAAGAGGAGGTTCAGGGGTATCGGTGAGCTGTAATAAGATGGATCCAAAATCAGTGTCAAGGGAAACTATAGGATTATTGGTGGGGTCCACTTCATCACTAATAATGTAGGCCAAATAAGATTTTCTATAAAATCTCCTATGCTCCCCTCCGAACATTGGAATGGTATCATATGTGAGGTTCATCTGCAAGGTTCCCCCAAGTATTTTTATCCAAGGTCTTAATAAGAGCATTCCAAACTTGGGGGGAACATCAACCACCATGATATTTATGACCACACTCTTCATGGGAAATTGAAACAAGGTCATGAACAGATCTTTGATGACCCCAAGACATTGCACTCTCCTTGAATCAAAGGAATACAAATCATGATAAGATTTGGTGATTTCCAACCCGATTTCTTCCATGACAGTTTTGGGCATGAGATTATGAGATGCCCCTGAGTCCATCAGATAGTTATGAAACACCTTATCATGTATATTTAGGTATGTATAGAAGGGAGGGGATGAATCATCTCTATCTTCTATCATGTGACCTAGGATGATTGTTGACTTTTCATCTTACAGGTTGATTGAGTCTATGGGATGATTTTGGGGTTCAAGCAAAAACAGGTTAGAGAGGATTCTTTTGAAATATTCATGCTTGACCAACTCTGAAAGGGGTATGGGAATTCTGATTTTATGAATTTCATGCTCAAATATGAAAGAGGAGGGGGGCTTTAGAGTTCCTCTCAGTTTTGGGACAGGGTCTTTGACTATCGGTGAGGGGTTCTGAGATTTATTTTCTTTATTGTTGTTTGTTGCATCTTTGGCAGGATTCTCTGCTCTTGAAGGCTAGTCAGGGATGTCATACTTCCCTTCTTTCTTCATAGACCTGAGATTGTATTTATTGGGACTACTATTGGGCTTCTCACCCTTACTTAGCTCATTTATTTGACTGTTCATAAGGGATTCCTTGTATGCAGATTGAGTCAAATGGGGAAACAAGGAAGTGTCTCCAAGATAATGGATTTCAGGGTCAATTTCTTCTTCATCCCCCTCTTCATCAACAACTAGGTTATTTTGGAGAGGGGTTTGGATTTTCTGGTCATCCCTATCCCTATTTATGGGCTCTCTCGGGAGTATTTGAAGGGCATTGTTTGGTATTTTGAAGTTGGATCTGTTATCAACATTTTGGACATTCTTATAACCTTGCTTCCCTTCAAATTTCATCTTCTGCATTTCTACAGATAGGGACTTCATCATCTTGGTCAATTCATCTACTTGAGGGTGAGATGAAGAAGAACTATAGGTTGAGGCCTTAGATCTCCCCCTTCCTCTATCGTATTTATTCCTAAGTCTGTCAACTGCCAATACATTGGATTCTACTTCTAGGCCTGCATCTTTCATATGAGCCAAGGAAGTAGCTCTTCTTTCTCTCAACAGGAGGCATAAATCAGGGTCAAAAGCATTAGCATATGAAATCTTGGAAGAGGCTTATGTAGGATTTATCTCAATGGGGATCTTATTATACATATTTTTGAATCTTTTGGAGAAGTCAGAGACAGATTCTCTCTCCTCTTTCATCATAGCCCCAAAATTTGTAATATAGTACATAAAGTCTTGTTTTATCCCCCCATTGTCTCAAGAAAACATCATCCAAATATTCAATCCCAACAATGGATCTAGGGGTCAATCCCCTAAACCATTTCCTAACCTCACCATCAAGGCTTTGGACAAAGACTCTCATCCAGACATCCTCGTTATCAATACTCAAATTGTCTGCATAATTGTAGAGGGAAGTAAGGTGCTCCTTAGTATTTATGTCCTCTTCTCCAGTGAACTTAGGCATGTATTTTAGGCCATCTCCAGTAGGGAGAGCATTCATTGGTTGAGGTAAGACTAGGGGGGCATATCTAGTAGCCACTACAAAATCCATTATGTTTCTAGGAGGATTAACACCTGCCATAGGGATAATAGGTGGAGGAGAATTGGGAGGGGAAGGGGATCAGAGAGAAAAGGTTGGAAATGAGCTTCCAGGAGGAAAGGGAAACAACGAAGGATTTGGAGAAAAGGCTACAATGATTGGGGAAAAATACTGTTCCCTTTCTGCAAAATCAGTAACTCTAACAGGAGGAGGAATAATAAAACCTAGAGTGGGAAAGTATTTTGAGGTCTGGGGTCTAGACCAAGGTACAACTTCAGGGGAGAGAGGAGTGACAAGGGTTTCTCCCTCCAATCCCATACCAGAAGGGGAAAACTCAACAGGAACACTCCTAAAATTTAAAGTTTGGGAAACTCAAATAGGTGGTATGATAGGAAAATGAGAAGCAAATATTGGAGTTTTTAAAGGAGGACAATAAAAATCATCAGAAATACCTGGTTCAATAGTAGAAGTACCTTCTCGAAGGGCCTTTCCCTTTCTGACAATTTTCTCTAGGTCAACTTTAGGTGTTGCTAAAGGCAACTACGGAGTAGACCTCATGTGTCTGCCTCTCGAAGCCATAGTTGAAATAGTGGAGTCGCCAGTGGATTTGCATCAATGGAGTCACCACAATGGATTTTCTAGGTGTACAGTTGAAATATTTGATGTACTAAGTTCTGTTGCACCTTTAGAACTAGTAAGATTTGTTGTTCAATCCCATGGAAAATCTTCAATTTTGTCCTCGGCAGCGGCACCAGAAATTTTAGCACCAGAAATCCCCCCTAGATTGCGACAGAGGTAAGCCCAATACCCATCAGAATTTTCTGTCACCAATTGGCTATAAAATATTCAAATGGGCACATTCTCAAGAAAATATCATCTGAACATACAAAAATGGACTGGTATGCACGAGCATGTGAGGTCTTAGTTTAACTTCAGTCAGTATGTTGTAGTAAGGGTGAATAGGAGGAAGAATTTGGTGAGAAGGATGTAGGGGTCCGCTACGGACATCAGGTATTCAAAAATCCCAAAGAGAAAAGAATTAAACACAAGATCTTCTTGAAATTCAAATCTCAGAGGAATTGAAAGAAATTATAACAACATTATAATCGAACATTCATCATAACACAGTCACAACAATCCATGTGAATCAGTCATCATGAATCCTCTAATTAACAGAGGCAAACAAGTTGGAGTAAGAAATTTGACTTTCATTAAAAAAGAAGTCCCAAATACATATACATGACCAGAAAACCTTAAGTTTCATTACAACTTTATAATACATGAGATTTTCTCTGCCATTGACCCTAACAAAATATCAAAACTGAGTATTTATACTCAAAGAACTATCACCGCCAGGAGTGTGACCTGGCAATCATAATCAAAGCTTCATGTCTTCATCTTCTTATGTCAGTTTGCACTTTCATTCTTCTATCAGATGCAAGATTATATGAGTATGGGCTTCACAAGAAAATCCATGACAGGGAATTTTCGGCTGACATTATGCCCTCCATGGTCATATTTTCCATGCTTTTCATTAACTACTTTCATCGAGATTAGGGAAAGAATTGACACCCATGAATGTTCCAGGTGAGCTCACAACTCCTTCGAGTCAATTCTGGTGCCTGGAAGCCATGCAAATATTTATCGGTTATTGACTGAGGATATTTTCTCCTTGGCACTGCTCTTTTCCTTGCCCTACATGACCTCGGGCCATGACATCATGCTTATCTTAGGTGTGTCGCAATTTCGTGTTTCACGAACTCATGCTACATTCTATACTCAAACCTCCGAGTCACGAAATTGTGAAGCTCGGATTGGGTGACACACGTCCCCTTTGATCAGACGGCCCAGATGACATCGACATTTAGGGACATCACACTTCACGAGTCTTCAATACTCTTCCCTCTTACTTTCTCGACTCATGAAATTTAAAAAAATATTATCCAACTATCCATCTCTCTCCTTTGATCAATGACTACGATCTTTTTTCTATTTTGCATTTCGCGAGTTCTGATGACTCTTCTCCTTGACCACGCCATCTTGCAAAACCACGAATAACTGATTGCGCACCATGTGTCCTTTGCAGCACCAACGGGTAGGATGGACCTCACGATTTCAGACCTATGATGCTATATTTCATGCAACTGCAAGATCCCAATCACCCGATCATCATCGATATGATATTCCTGGTGGATTTTCACTATTTAAAAATGACCTTGCTTGCTTGTTTGATTCACGTCCACATCAAACCGCTTTAAGTGTTGTGCTTGGTGCTCATGACTGTGGCTTCTAAATGATTACTTGGATGATTGGCTAAAGGCTCGGGGAGATAAAAGTACTAGAGACAGAGGTATAGAGAGAAGTGATATTCTTTAGGGAAAACATAAATGGCTGGGATCGATAGTTCTCAGAAAATCCGATAAGGAAAAAAGATCGATGAACTAGATGAAGGAAGACATAAAGAAAACTAAAAGCCGAGAGGAAAAACCTACAATTAGGTCTGCAAAGGAGGAAAGACAGACAAAATTACAGACCTGGGTAGAAACCACAACTTGCAAGACTTTGACAAGTTTATGTGCTAACACTAGGGAGAGGTTGAGAAAGCCTCTTTAACTTGTGGAGTCACCTTCTCTCCTTTTTCATCCACTGCAACTAGAAAACGTATATCCAAAGCATGAGAATTGGACTCAGCCATTAATTTAGCTAATCCCTGACCATTAATGAGTTTGGTTGGTTTGATCTCAATATCATATTCAAGGATAACAACAATTCATTTACCCCTTTTTTCATTGAGACTGTCTAGGGTCAAAATATCTTTCACCACAGAATTTGGGACATAAGCAATTATATGTGAATGAAGAATATATACTCTAAAATCTTTGATTTCTTTTACCAAAGAAAAATATTTATTTTCCATGATGTTATAATTCAATGCAGAATATCTCTAGGGTTTACTGAACAAAGAAATAGGTTGTTCATGGCCTTCATTGTTCTTCTGCAAGAGAACTGCTACAACAATATGCTTAGAGGCAAAAGAGAATAGGATGAAATATTTTGTGAAATCAGGGATGATAAGCACAGGGGCTTGTGTTAAGGCTTGTTTCACCAAATAAAATGAATGTTTTTCTTCTATTGTCCATTTTATTTTTCTGTCTTTTTTCAATGTATTTGTTATATTTCTTAGAAGTTCTGCCAAGTTAGGGATAAATATTCTTAGAAAGTTTATTTTTCCAATGAAAGATTGTAATTATTTTATGTTTCTAGGATAATCTATTTTTTGAATGGCTTCAATTATAATAGGATCAATTTTAATTCCATCCTTTGATATGATATGTCCTAACAATTTACCTTTTTCTAGACCAAACAATGCTTTCTTTGGATTAAGGGAAATTCCAAATCTCTTGTATTTTATAAAAACTCTTCTCAGGTGGAGCAAGTGTTCTTCGTCTGTTTTTGAAAAAATGGTGATATCATCCAGGTATATAACAATGAATTTTCCAAGTTCATCCATAAAATCAATATCCATTGCTCTTTGAAATGTAGTCCCAACATTCATTAAACCAAAATACATTTTCACATACATGAAAGTGCCCCAAGGTGTAGTAAATGTTGTCTTTTCTTGATCATTAGGGTGGAATAAAACTTGATTGTAACTTGAAAAACCATCTAACAAATCAATTCTACTAGACACAACTAGCTTCTGTAAAATATGGTTCATTTTTGGCAAGGGGTAGTTGTCTTTGAGAGAGACTTTATTAAGGTTTTTGAAATCAATGCACAGTTGGATTTCTCCACTCTTCTTCCTGGTTGGAACTACATTTGATACCCATTTAGAAAATCTTAATGGGACAATGATTTTAGCATCATACATCTTTTTTATTTCTTCTTTCAATGAGAGGCATCAACCTTGGGTTAATCCTCCTAAATTTTTGTTTAAAAGGATTTTGGTCTTCTTTTATGGGAATTTTTTGTTGTATACTACTAGTGTCATAATATTTCAGATCTTCATAACTCCATACAAAAACATCTATAAATTCTCTAAATAATTCTATATATTTATGTTTTTGAGCAAGAGGTAAAGACTTAGACAATTTAATCATCTTTGGTTCTTTTTTAGTTCCTATGTTGCAGTCTTCAACTTCCTCTCCCGTAGGTTTAATTTTAGTTTTTTTTCCCACATCATCAAAATCAAACAACTCTTCCAAAGGGACTAACCCTATAGGAAGAATATTATGTTTCAATTGAAAAATGTCCAGATCTTCTTTTCTTTTTTTTCATTTCTTCTAAACATATATTATCTACATTTTCTTTTTAATCATTACAATGAACATCTATGTTGCAGAGGTATTCAGACCATCAACAAGAATGTTTTGGTCTCTGGGAATGGCTAGAAAATCATATTCAGTAAAGCACTGCAGAAAGTCTAGGACAACATTTTTGTAGGCTCTCAATCTTTGGTGTTTAGCAGAGTATTCACCTTTGATATTTTTTATTATCAGTTCAGAATCAACCCTAATTGAAATTATCTTAGCACCAAACTTCTTTAGTAGTTTCAAACCTAGCATTAAGGCTCCATATTCAGCTATATTGTTGGTACAATGAAAATTTAACATATAGAAACGACCTTCTGTATGATTTATTTCTGAATTATAAACCCACACACCAGCTCCTGATCCTTCCTTACTAACAACACCATCAAAGTATAAACTCCACAGAGGTTCCTTTTGTTTATCAAATTTCACCATTATTGTTTCACTTTCTACAAAAGTTGTTTTGTCTTCCTCCATGTTATAAACATCATTTTCTAAATTGGAAATTTGGCTTTCCATATCTCCATCATTGTACATAATAAAAGAATCAAGGTATGAATGAACATAATATAAGGAATAATTGTGTTGTTTATCCTAACTACTGACCATGCATTTCATCAGTGTCTCCCTATATAATCTCCTTTGTTGACCAAATAATGGGATGGTAGCATGATACATGTCCAATTGAAGGGTACCTTGTAATTTATCTCCCCATGAGAGAGACAATAACATACCATATTTAGGGGTTATGTCTACAACAACTATGTCCATTACCATTCTCTTGGCTAGGATTTGTGCTAAAGTAACACACAAATCTTTGATAATACCTATGCATTTTACTTTAATTGAATAAAAATAATAAAAATATTTGTTTGGTCTAGTGATATCAAGTCCTAATTTTTCCATAACCACCTTAGTCATAATATTGTGGGAAGCACCAAAGTCCATCATGGTATTGCGCAAAGTCTTGTCATGAATGTTTAAATTTATGTAAAATGGAGGAACAACACCACTTTCAGATTTTCCATCAACTTCAGGCCCAAATAATAATTATGGTTGATCATCAACAATATTTACTATATCTGCACCTACCTATATGTTTAGATATTTTATCACTTGTGATCTGTAAGCATTCTTAGTCATTAACTCTATCAGAGGAATGAGTATCTTGAGTTTTGCCAATTCACTTTCCAAGTTGAATGAGGTTTGCGTTTTATTTTGGTTAGAAAAATATGATTTCTCAACAACCTTCTTCTATGAAGTATATTTTGGATAGCTGGTGGAGGGAACCTCAGTTTGATCTATTTTTGAGACAAAATCAAGGGTTCTTTTGGTTGGGACCTCTGAGTTTTTATTAGGGGGACTATTAGAAACTTTCTTGGCTGGTGTGTATGTTGTATTTCTAAAGTCAGGAGCTTTCTTAGTTGGATTATCATTAGACTTCGTAATTATCAGGTTATACTTCCTATTAACTTCCATAATTTCATTTTCAAAAGCTTGATTATAAGATTCTTCTTCATCAGTTTCAGTTTGTGAAATAAGGAAAAGGTCTTGTTCTTATTGGGTAAAAAAAATAGAATCATTGTCATTTATTCCCATTAATTTAATGTGAACATCATCAAGACCCTCAATTGTTTCTTCCCCCTCATCAACATAATTTTCTTGAAAAGGGGGCCTAATTTGTTGATCTGGGCCTCTTTGTTCTCTTTGTTCTCTTGGTCCTGTTTGTCTAATTGGGGTTGATTTCTCCTAAAATTAGGATTTTTGATTTGGGGATGAGGTTGATTTTCTCTTGGTAGAGTCCTATTAGTGATGTATAATATTTCCATGTTTCTGACTAATTATTCTATCTTAGCATCAACAGAAGAGGTAGATGGTTCTTCTTTGATGGTTACTCTCCTCTCTGTTCTTTGTCTAGCTCTCTTAGCTGACAAATTTTCCTCTACACTTACAACATCTCTTTGCATCTCTTCCAAAGTTGTAGGGTTTATTTCTCTCAATTGATAGGACATGTCATCATCAAAACCATTAGGTAATTTGATCAAAGATAAACCTCAAGGATTTTTAATGTTTGTTGGAATGGAATTATAAATATTGTTAAATCTAGTGCAATAATCGCGTACACTTTCCCTTTGGTTTCTTTTAATACTTTCATATTTAGATACGATTTGAAGTGGATTTTTCTTAACTTTCCATCTATTGAGAAATGATTGGTTAAAGGCAATAATGTCATTTAGGCTAGCATCTATTAAGGCTTTAAATCATTTCCTAACTTGTCCATTTAAGCTTTGGGAAAACTATATCATGTTGACATCTTCTTCATAAACAACTTGTAGGTCAAATAAGTCATTCATCTTGTTAGATTGTTGTTGCGCAATCATATTTCTAGTGCCATCAAAATGAGGAATCCTAGTTTGATAATCCTAGGGCATATTTTGTAATGGAGTAGCCAAAACGAGGGGAGCATATCTTGCTGCCATGATTGGTGGAGGAGGATGAATAGTAGGAACTCCTATGACAGGCTAGATTACAACCTATGAAGTTATTGGAAAAGCAATGGAAGATATGGAAGAAGCAAGGCTAGAAGATATGGAAGAAGAAGGGCTAGAAGATATAGGATGAACTAATTGAGGATTGATAGATGATGAAAAGATCGTCAGGGCATAAATCTCAATAGATTGTTGAATGTAGGCTTTATGCAAATCTTGATCAAATTCTGATGCTATATCTTGTAAATTCTCAAAATTTTGAAGGATTTGTTGATCAAGATCTGATCCAGGAAAGTGTCTTTCAGGTGTATTAGGTTGGAGGATAGATTGATCTAAAATTGTTTCATCCAAAAAGATATCATATTTGGTTATTAATAGACTATGCTAAAACGGTAGATCAAATTGGATGTCTTAGATTATGACAAAATTCTAGTGAAGAGAGGTTTCCCTAGGAGGAGGGCTACTACTCCCTTGACTTTATGCTAAGCTTATTTTTATGATCAATTTTTAAGGGTTATCTACTATTTTTACAGGTTCTGGATCAAGATGATATTTGGTGTGAATTCTTTTTGGAGCCAGAACTTAAACTTTAAAAACCTAATTAATTATTTACAAATTTCTACAACCTATGAACATTTATCTCCTAAAATTTAGATCTTTGATTGTCAAGAAATAAGGTTTTCTTACTTAAGGAAGATAATTCATAAAGTTGGAAAAATTGTTCTTCCCTAGTGGAGTCACCACTATGTTATCACTCTATAATTTCCATAGGTTGTAGAAGAAAAGACAGAGGTAAATACCAAACCACTTTGGAAGCTGGGATCTAGCCATTACAACTCCAGAGAGGGATATCTCTATAAGATTTAGATTTGTTTGTGTTTTTAGTATTAGGATAGTTATGAAATTTCATTGTTTGTTTGTTTGAAATATATGGCTGAATGAATGCTTAATTTTCCATTTAGATATGGTGTTTGTACTTAAAGATAAGGACCTGTTTATGAAACTTGTACGCAAGGTGTGCATATCATATGCAAGGAGTGCATCGACAAAGTCTTAAATTAACTCAGAAGAGTTTAGAAGGAACAACAGGAACTTAGAACAAGTGCAAGGAGTGCACAAAGTCATGGAGTGACTAAGGGTCAAAGAACCAGATCAGAGAAGAACAAGGAGTGCATGGGAGATCAAAATACTCAAGGGGACCAAGCTCAGAAGAGGTAGAGAAGAGAAATATTCAGAAGGAGTGAAGCTATGAAGGTTTTGTGAATCATCGGTTAAGATTCATCCAGGAGGGAGAGGGATCATTCCAGATCGTTGGATCTGGATAAGGTGCATGAGATTTAAGTTTTCGTAAAGTGAAGAGGAGATTAGACTGACAATGGCCCGAAGTGATTAGGGAGCATCCATCGCCAGGAGGGACAGGTGGCATAAGATCCACAACTCCAGAATTTTGTGGACAAGGAGGAGGTGAAATAGTTGAAGTAGATCTTGACCTTCGGTCGTCAGGAGATACATGTCAATAGATTAGAGGCTCCAGGAAAATAGTTTCGAGAGTTTTAGTGGAGATTTGAAACTCTCGAAACTCGAAGTTCGAAGAAAATTTGGACAATTAGATCCTGAGCGATGTGTGGCGATGGATCATGAGTTTCAAATAAATGCAATTGGGTTTCAGTTGAGAATTGAAAGTTTTGAAACCCCAAGTCCGAACAAAATATGGACCTTCAGATCCAGAGGGATGTGTGGTGATGGATCACAAGTTTTGTATAAATGCAATTGGGTTTCAGCTGATAATTGAAACTTTTGAAACCCGAAGTCTGAAGTGAATATGGACCGTCAGATTGAGAGGGATGCGCAGCATAAATCCATGGACTCTGGGTAAAGACCCGAAGAAAATCATAGCCGTCAGATCCATAGGACATGAGACATAAATATGTGGATTCTGGGTGAAGACCCAAATAAAATATTAGTTTTCTAATAAAGGAGGAAACGTGACATAAATCCACACACTTAGAGGGAAAGTGGAAGTTTAGAGTTGATTTTTCTGAAGTTCGAAGACCCAAAGGGATCACAACCGTCGATCTGCAAGAGACACATGTCAATAGACCACAAGATTCAGATAAAAGTAATTGGGGGAAGGTGAAAGTTGAGAATTGAGATTTCCAAAGTCCAAAATCCAGAAATAGTTAGGGTTGTCGATTTGAGGAGGGTACGTGGGAGGAGATGTGTCATTGTGGAGGAAGTAAGGTTTGAGATTTGAAAACTCTGAAAACCTAATTACAAAGAAAATCATGATCGTCTATTTGAAAGGGGAAGATATGAGCCATTTATCAAGAAGCCCCACCCGAGATCACGAGATCAATGGTCACACTCCATTGCGGGGGATGAAAGTGCTCGAACTTTAAAATTTTGAGAGCAGACTGCAATTGAAACCACAGTATCACCAAAAGGACGTGTGGTGACTGGTAGTGAATTGTGGGGAGAAAAGAAGTTTGGTCTAAAACCACTCTTGGTCGTGCCCTCAATCATGTGTATACATGAGGTCATAGTCCAAGGTCACATGCTAGAAGGGGCTAGTGCCTGAAATAGAATAGTTCAACAACGCGCAAAAAGGGGTTGCGAGTAGCATAGAACCTACAACCAAAATCCAAAAGGGCATGTGTTCAATTATAGAGTGATACCAGTTGGGTTTCAAAGAGCTGATTTGGATCAGAGAATCAAATATCCTTGACTAAGAGGTCGTGTAGCCTTACTGGAAAGTAGGGGGGCTGCATCAGGTGGTATCAGAGATATTGAATCTTTTTGCAGACAGCAGACAAAGGAGAAAGGAGATAAACTGATATCAATTGTGGTATCAAGAGTGGATTATGTTTATAGATTCTAAAGGTGAGATAGTGGAATCATGCCACCCAAAACATGCAGAGTGAATCCAGAAATGGAAGAAGAAATGAGGCAATGCAGAATGAGGTTGGACACCATGGAAACTTCATAGAGATATTAGTGAAGCTGAAAGCGAAGAGTTAGAGGTCAAAGAAGATGTAGCTGAGGATGTTTCAAAAGACCTCTTACTAAAATTTGTTTCAAGAATAGGAGCCAGAGCAAAGATAGAGGTACCAATGTATGAAGGAAATTTAGAAGTTGAAGAATTGTTGGATTGGGTACGTGCTATGGAAAAATACTTCGATTATGAAGATATCAAAGAAGACAAGATGGTGAAACATGTAGTGGAAATACTGAAGGGTCATGAAGCACTATGGTGGGACGAACTGCAAGACGATCGCAGATGCAAGGGAAAACAGAGAATTAAAAGATAGGATAGAATGGTAGACAAGATAAAAGAAAAATTTATCCCAAAGGACTATCGAATGAATCTGTTCAGAAGATTGCAGAATGTAAGACAAAAAATTTTATCAGTGAAGGAGTACACTGAGGAATTTTACAGACTGAACATCAAGGCTAGACAGAAAGATAATGAAGATGAAAAAACATCTAGGTATATCAATAGAATAAGATATGAAATACAAGAGGAGATCAACATGATGTCTCTTAGTAAATTCGAAGATGCCTATCAAGCAACCTTGAAATCTGAAGAGAAATTGGCCAGAAAGAAAAGCCAACAAAACACAGGAGGAAATTCAAGCAGAGGTAAGGGAACCAGTGGGTAGAAGTTCTAGACACCAAAGAATGAAGCTGGAAAACATCATAGTCACCCTGAGAAAGGTGGAAGTTATAAGGAAGGACAACATAGAGGAAGACGATCTTTTCCTAGAGGAAAAGAAAGATCTAGAGGAGGTGAATTTAGATGTTATGCATGTGGAAAGACATGGCATATGTCTTGGGAATTCCTAGAGAAAAAGAAAGACACTAGAAGAGGAGAAGCACACATTTCTGAAGCACAGAAGCATGTGGAAGGATAAGGAGAAAAAGGAGGAAAGAACCTCATGATGAGGAAAGTTCTTCTTAAACCAGAGAAGGAGGTAGAGGAACCAGTTCAATGAACAAGTCTGTTCATAACTGCTTGCAAGATGAAAGACAAAGTTTGCAAGGTGATCATAGATAGTCGGAGAAATGAAAATATAGTATCCACAGATATAGTGGAGACAATGGAGCTAAATACAACTACACATCCAAACCCATACAAGGTATCATGGTTGCAAAAAGGACATCAAGTAATGGCAAGTCAACAATGCCAAGTTGAATTTAAAATAGGAGGTTATAGGGATGACATATCAGGTGATGTAATTCCTATGGATGTCTATCATATTTTATTAGGGAGACCATGGGAGTTTGACAAAAAAATTATTCATGATGGGAGGAAGAATACTTATACCATTGAAAAGAATGGTAGGACACATATGTTGTTGTCAATAGAAGACAAATAGAAAAAGAGGGAATCTAGTTCAAGTGTACTTCTCATGAGTGGGAAGGAACTCTTGAATGAAGTCAAAAAGGAGCAGGATATGCAGTTTGTTATAGTGAGGAAGCATAGAGTATCCTTACAAATACTTCTGTAGAATATTTACTTGAAGAAATCCAGGAATTGTTAGAAAACTTTGCTGACATAGTAGTGGATGAGATACCTCACTCATTTCCACCCATTAGGAGTATAAGACATCATATTGAACTTATTCCAAGAGCTAGTTTACCAAACAAAGAAGCTTATAGGTTAACACCTAGAGAGAATGAGGAAGTCAAGTACAAGATTTGTTGGATAAAGGTTTAGTCAGGGAAAGCCTAATCCCATGCGCAGTACCAACTGTGTTAACTCCAAAGAAGGATGGAGGATGGAGAATGTGTAGAGATTCTAGAGCCATCAACAATATCACCATTAGATATAGATTTCCTTTGCCAAGGATGGACGATTTGATGGATTGTTTGAGTGGAGCAAGCTATTTTTCCAATATAGAATTGAAGAGTGGATATCATCGAATAAGGATGAGAGAGGTAGATGAATGGAAGACAACATTAAAGACAAATGAAGGTTTGTTTGAATGGTTGTTCATGCCATTTGGGTTGAAAAATGCACCAAGCACATTTATGATATTAATGAATGAAGTGTTGAAAGACTTCATAGGAAAATTTGTCATAGTGTATCTGGATGACATACTAATTTTCAGTAAGACAGAGGGAGAACACTTGAAACATTTGACATCAGTGATGAGAAGGTTTTAGCAAAAAAAATTGTTGATAAATCTGAAGAAAATATCTTTTATGAAGACAAAACTCATATACTTGGGTTTTGTGATCTCTTCAAATGAATTGAAAATGGATACAGAAAAGGTGAGATCAATCATAGAATGGGCATCGCTAGGAAGCATATTTGAGGTAAGACATTTTCATGGGTTAGCAAGTTTTTATAGAAATTTTATCAGAAATTTCAGTGGTATATGTACACCCATGCTAGACACCGTGAAGAAGAAACACAAGTCTTTTAATTGGACATAGAAAGATCATAGAACAACCAATTCTGGTCTTACCAGATTTTGGAAAAACGTTTCAAGTGAGATGTGATGCAAGTGGAATAGCTATTGGAGCAAGATTGAGTTAGGATAATAGGCCAATTGCTTATTTCAGTGAAAAGTTGAATGACATCAAGAAGAAGTATTCCACATATGAAAAAGAATTTTATGCAGTGATTCAAGCTTTGAAGAAGTGGAGGCACTATCTAATTCCTAAAGAATTTGTCTTGTACACTGATAATCAAGATTTGTAGTTTATTACTAGGCAAGAAAAGTTGAATCAGAGACACGCTAAAACGGTAGAATATATGAAGAATTGTACTTTTGTTATTAAACATATTGTTGGAACTACTAATAAAGTTGTAGATTCTTTGAGCAAGAGGAGTTTAATTGTACATGAATTCCAAGTTGAGACCTTAGGGTTTGAACACCTCAAGAAAATGTATCGAGAAGATCCAAATTTTAAAGAGGCTTATGAGGCATGTAAGAATCCTTTGTTGGGAGAAAAAATACAATGGAAATAATATTTGATCGAGGATGGATTATTGTTCAAAGGGAGCCAACTATGCATACCAAGATGCTCAATGAGAGATAACCCGCTGAAAGAGAAACATAGTGGAGGTTTAGCTGGAAATTTTGGTCATGATAAGACATTTGCATAGCTGGGCAATTCATAGTATTGGTGTAGCATGAGGGAAGAGGTGAAAAAGTTTGTGAACAAATGTAGAATTTGCCAGTATGCAAAAGGTAGACAACAAAACACTGGTTTGTATCAGACATTACCAATTCCAGAAACTCCATGGGATGCAATCAATATGGATTTTGTATTGGGATTTACAAGAACCCAAAAGGGGAGTGATTCCATATTTGTTGTGGTGGACAGATTTTCAAAGATGGCACATTTCATACCATTCGAGAAAAAAAAAATATGCTACACACATAGCCAATTATTTTTCCAGAGTGGTAATGAGACTACATGGATTTCCTAGGACCATAATCTCAAACAGAGACACAAAATTTGTAGGACACATTTGGAGAACCCTATGTAAGAAGATGGGGACAAACTTGTCCTTTATTTTATCATATCACCCTCAAACAAATGGATAGACTGAAGTAGTAAACAAGAGTCTGTGAATCTTGTTAAGAATTTTAGTCACTAAGCAAGGCCATTAATGGGATCAGATTTTGGCACAAGCAAAATTTGCATTTAACAATTCAGTGAATAGGAGCACTGGAAAAAGTACATTTGAAATTGTGTATGGTATACAGCCAAGAGGGATTACAGAATTGAGAGATTTGAATCAAGAAGAGTTCAGAAGTGCTAGCACAGAATATTTTGCAACAAAAATGCAGAAACTCCATGACAGAGTCAGAGAGTAGTTGCAGGACAACATCTTGAAATACAAGAACATAATTCATCAGAAAATGAGAGAAGTTTAATTCGAAGTAGGAGATGAGGTTTTAGCTCATTTGAGAAAAGAAAGGTTTCCAAGGGGAACATATAACAAGTTGAAGATGAAGAAGACAAGACCATGTAGGATTCTCAGAAAAATTGCAGCCAATGCTTATGAAATTGGATTTCCAGACAACGTTGGGATATCACCAATATTCAATGTTCCAGACATCTATCCTTACAGGAGATATGTGTTGGTCACTATAATTGCTTATTAACTAAACAATCAAGTGTTACATAAATTTTCAACCCAGGGAAGTCTGTTTATTTCAAAGGCAATCATACATTGTATATGCTCAATATCAAAAGCAATCTAGAGTTGTAGTAGAAGTACACTAATCACACCTTGCTTTGAACAAACTGAAGTTCTACTTTGAATTAAAGAAAATCAATCTATCTATTGCAGAGTTTGAGATTCAAAGGAAAATAATTATCAGAAGAATCCTTGATTACATTTAAAAAAACAACAACCTAGGAAAATAAATCCTTCATCATATTGCAAGGGAGACTAACTATTCTGTAACAGAGAACAGGACCCTATTCTCCAAGCAGGAATCTTCAGCACTTGTCTCTGATTATCACACTTTCATAAATTCATTAAGCAGAATTACCAATCAGAATAATCAACAATTACCTAGGAATGAATTGTATGAAAACAATGTAACAATCAGTAAAGCAAAGTTTCAGCAAAACAGAGTTCAGTAAAGTAGAGTTTCAGCAAAACTGAGTTTAAATAAGGCGTGAACAAAAAATAAAACTAACATACTACATAACTAATGGGTGAATCTTGTGAAGAAGGTGGGCCCTCTACTTTTCACAAGATTCCCTGAAAATGAAAGGAACTAAGAAGAAATGCTCAGAATAATCTTTTATTCATCTGTCAAATGTATCATGTTATAATATCCCAAAGTGAACACACTCTTCTCTGTAATTCCTTTCTAGACAAAAATTCCCCCCCATCTAATGATGATTTCCCCTTATTTAAAGAGGAGAATCCTCTTAATACTATTGATCATGAAATTACATGTGTACACACGAATCCTATTCTTAGTCATATCTAATCTTCCATGCTGGAATAGGATATTCTGATCTCCCGTAGCAAAATGTTGTTATAGTAGTTGGAATAGTGCTGGGTTGAGGTGTAGCTATTGCGGCCAGTGTAACATCTTCTTTATTTATCTTCTGGTTACTGTTGTTGTATATTGTTTCAGCATCGCAAATCATGGACTGTTTCAGCAATGGGATTTGCATTCTGTTTGATTGTTTCAACAACGTGGTCTCAAGCAGCAGTGATGGTTGGTGTTGGCTTAAGGTACGATTGTTGCGGCCAGTGTAACAACTCCTTCTTGTTATTGTTGTGTGAATTGTTGTTCCAACATCACAAACACTGATTGTTTCAGCAACGAGATTTGCATGTTGTTGAATGTTTCAGCAACGGGTTCAAGCAACAACGATATATAATCTGCAGTTCAAACTGTTTCAGCAACTATATGTTTCTGATTGATGGCTAAGTATGAGAGTAATGTAAAATTACATGTAAAACAAATTAAACATATAGAAAAGAGAAGAAACATTATATACCTTTGGAAAGATAGGTTAAGGTGATAATGAAGGCTTAAATGTGAGTGGGAAAAGGATGTAATGATAGCAAAAAGTATGAAAAAAAGGTACATTCTAGGGTCCTAACATCCCCCCAACTAAAAAGGTTGCATGTCCTCAGGCTACTTCAATCTGAATCAGAATCCGGATACCGACTCTGAGCGTGCAAATTACTTAAGCAATAGTTGTGGAAAGTGTTGTCTGTTGGGGCTCTAAATCCTTGAACGCATTGTAGCCTTTGCCAAGCTGTTGTTTCAACCTTCTTGGGCAATTTATGATGAACTTGACATTTCTCTGCTAGTATCCACAGAATAGTAAAATAGAACTGATAACCTATCCATATTTCAGCACATTGCTGAACACATTTGATGTAACTAGGTACTCGGGAGATTGTTGTCTCAAGATTGGTAGGACTAAAGGGATTGTGCTCCTGCCTTTTCTCAGAAGATTGTTGCCAAAACATATTATTTGCTTGTAGGGAAGTGATCTCTGTGGATTTAATAAACTATTGACAATCCTGAAGTACTATTGTCTGTAGTTGCCAAATATATTGAATGATCCCTGGTTTCTTGAAAAATTGATAATACTCTACAACAAAGGTGGTAACATTCTATGGTTTTGGCCGTATCCAGAGGAGGTGGTTATCTTCGTTATGCTTGGTAGCTAGGAAGTCATTCTAGCATGTAATCTGATTGTTAAGGAAGGAGGTGAGTGCCTGAATCTGGGTATCACCGACAAGAGGGTTAAGGTTAAGCTATCGGTTCTTAGGGATGGCCTCATTATGAAGATATACCTCACATAGGAGGTGTTGATCAATAGTAGAGGCTTCTACAAAAGTTCTAACAAAATCTGTTGGATTTAACACTGCGTGGGGTCCTCCTTCTTTGATTGATTTAATCTGAAAAAATGTAAGTCGTTCTATGAGGAAAAGAGAGTAATTGGAGGATGGTTTCCTAGTAGCCAACAATTTTTGTGCCAAGTCAAACATCAGGAGCAATTTGCCTTTTATCTCTTCATTCTGCTTCTTATGGGCATAGGATTCTTGGCGTGTTTACTCCAAAGCTTCCCAATTTGAATAGATGTGGTTTAGCCAAAGTAGTCTGTGCTTCTATAGGCTTTTGTCCTATGTAACAACAGACTCTTTTTTCCATCTATCCATTATTTCCTGCTCATCCCATGGTTGAGTTTGTGTTCCAACATCGTAAGTGATAGGCTGATGTAGGGTCTAAGTGGCTCGTTCCAAAAGAGTATGGGTGTTGATCTTGCTAGGAGGGGCAGATTCATCAATAGGTATTGTTTGTATAGCTTTACTAATAAAAATAGGGGCTTTAGATGTAACAGTTGGGGTAGGCCATGGTTCATTTTGAATTTTGGAAGGTCCTACTGGTTCTTGTGTAACAACAAGGTTTTCTTCTTTGACTGCAAAATTCATAGGTGCAGGAGAAGCTCCAAGCATTGGAATTTGAGTTACTTTGTAGCCTGATTGATAATAGATTTCCCCACATTAACTGCACATATACTCTCTACATTGATTCTCTTTTGTGTTTTCCTCTGTCATGGTCGGTATGCGAGCTAGGGTATATAATTTAAGTTCCTTGTCATAGGCTTCCTTTACCCTTGCTAGCTCTTGCTTGTAGGCTTCTAGTTCAGACCTTAGGAACTCATTTTCTTGTAAGACAAAGGCCATTGTTGGTTCTGGTTGTTGATATTTCATGGGTGTATTAAGAGGGGTGATTGGTTCTTGTGTAACAGTCACAGCCGCAATAACTGGTTCTTGTGGAGCAACTATAGGATCAACAGTTGATTCTTGTGTTTCAGCTTCTTGATGTAGAGAAAGTAGTGTTGCAGCACCCTGGGCATCTGATTCCTGTATTTCAGGAACAACATCAGCAGCTGGTTCTTATGTTTCAGCTGTAGTTGGTTCTTGTGTAACAACTATAACTGGTTCTTGTGTTTCAGCTACTGAATGAGTAGCTGGTTCTTGTGTTTTAGCTACTAGATGAGTAGATGGTTCTTATGTTTCAGGTACTAGATGAGTAGTTGGTTCTTGTGTTTCAACTACTTGATTTAAAGAGAATGATGTCGCAGTACCTTGGGCCTCTGGTTCTTGTGTTTCAGTGCCCATGGCTGGAATAGGTAAAAATTTTGGAATTTGGGAGGGTGGAGGTGTACGGGCTTTTAGCAAGATGGGTTGAGGGTTTAGGGAAATGGAAGTAGTGTCTGCTATTGTTGAGGTCCTCATTCATTTTCTTTGTAAAAAGAAGGGAAGAGGAGGAATTTTCTTCTTTCTTTTGTGTGTGGGTTTTTCCTTAGTGATGGGGTAGGGAGGGTTATCAGGTTTATCTGGTTCAGAATCATCACTAAGGATATGAACAGTAGGACTAGATGATTCTGGTAAGTTGTGGGGTGGGCTTGGTATGGTATGAGGGTTAGTTGGATCAATTGGGTCTGTAGGTGGATTAATAGGTATTTCTAGAGGGTCTGGAAGGTTTTGTGGTTGTTGTTACTGAGGATTTTCAGGATGTTCAGCAGATTCCTGAGGGTCTATGGGTGGGTTGTTTAGGGGAGGGTTTTTTTGGGAAAAACCCTTTTGGATGAGTAGTTGAGCGAGACGGTGATGGGTGAGGGAAAGGGCGTGATTTTTAGCCTTTTTACAATAATGTGACATATTTCTAAGACATCCGAGCAGATAGTAGGGAATATTCACCAATCTAGCATGTCGTAAATGAGATAACAAGACAAAATCATACTGGTAGACTACCTGGTATCGGTCTTCATAGGTGAGGTAGTGCTTGACAAACTCTGTAACTTTCGGCTAAGGAGGTGGCAACGAGCTAAGTCGAACACCTCGGCCTTTAGGTTCAACTTGTTCTCCTGGCAAGAGAAAATCCTACTGGGCATTAAGGATGATGTGTTTGTGGTTGAACCAGCGAATGCCAGTGACAGCGAGACCCGAAACTTTTTCTATATCATCCTCTGTGACTGGAATCCGAACCCCTTGAACAATGGAATGATCTTCTTGAAGATTTCAAGCAAATTGAAGAACCTGTTGTTGATCAAATCCCTGGAGCCTCTGAAAATAACCCAGCCAGCCTGCCTGCAAAAAAAATTGATAGACTTTTGTATACAATTCTAACAGGGCTGTCGTGGCAGGTTCGTATCTTATAACAGGGCCTCCCATAGCTAACAACTCAGTAAAATGCACAGTCAGAGAGTCAAGTAACTGCTTCTGAGCAGAGTAAGTTTTGCGAGTGAAGGCATGAAAATGGTGGTGAAAACAAACAAAATGATGGGTAAAAAGGAATGACGGTAGTTAGTTTGTGTGAAATGATGGCATAAGATTTTGATATCCCCCACCCCCCCAAGTACGACTAAAATAATTATTTTAAGTGAATGATAATAATGAGTCGTGATCTTTTCATTAGCCATAGTTCAATTGTATTTACATATAAAGTTTACATACCTCATCTTTACCTTTGATTCGTACTTCAAAAAGAATACAGTGCCTGTCCATAATAGTTCTGCAGTAACCATGGGAGAGACTTTAGATTTATTAGAGAAATTGTATCAAGGGTTTGTTTAATTATGAGAGAGGGTCATGAAAGGACAAAATGTAGTATGAGAGAGAAAGAGCTGAAGCAAATGTTTTTATTGACAGGGAATGCTGAGAAAGTGGTGTTTCAACAACAGGAAAATAATAGAAAAATGTTTGCTGAAGAGTGATGTTTTAACAATGGAAAATACTGCTGAAGAAATGGTGTTTCAGCAGTGGCGAAATATTTTTGAGCAGTGGTGTTTCAGCAATGGGAAAAAAAATGAAATATTGTTGATTAGTGGTGTTTCAGCAATGGGAAAAAGGGAGAAATATTGTTGAAAAGTGGTGTTTTGACAATGGAGAAAAAGGGCGAAATGAGGAAAATGTTGCTGGAAAGTGATGTTTCAGCAATGGGAAAAAGGGTGAAATATTGTTGAACAGTGGTGTTTTAGCAATGGAGAAAGATGGGAAAAATGAGGAAAATGTTGCTGGAAAGTGATGTTTTAGCAATGGAAAAAAGGGCGAAATATTGCTGAACAATGGTGTTTCGGTAATGGAGAAAGATGGGAAAAATGAGAAAAATGTTGCTGGAAAGTGATGTTTCAGCAATGGGAAAAAGGGAGAAATATTGTTGAATAGTGGTGTTTCGGCAATGGAGAAAGAGGCTGTAGTGATTCACAAAATGAAGCTTGGATCTTCTTGAAGTAAGATTGTCCTTTCTTAGTAGGCCTTTTCTTTGATCAAGAATCTGCAAAAGAATCAATTGTAACATGCCATTCCTTGACATGGATTATTAGTAAAAGAAATTTAATCTAATACTAAAGGAATTAAATTCAAAAAAAATAATTGCAATGAGGGGTAGGAGGCTCTTCTAAAAAGAGATAATGTGAGTCTACCACACATGTGGCCTTAAAATCCTCTTTGGAAATGGGGCACTGGTACAGACAGAGCCGATGACCATTCACTAATAACGGTGTTTTAGAGTTATCAATTGTGAGGAGCCTTTATGTTCCACTGGGGAAAACAGTGTCCACTTCGTAAGGTCCAAGCCATCTTGTACATAGATTCCCTTGAAATTCATTAAACCGAGAATCATACAGTAAAGCCCAGTTACCTTTTTGGAATTACTTATGCTTGATGGTCTTGTCATGCCATTTTGATCTTTGTTGTTGAATCATAGTTGTTTGATGAATGGCATCTAGTCTTTTTTCATCCAATTCATTAAGTTGTTGCAACCTGGTTGTCTGTGCATCGCTCAAATCAAGGTTGACAACAAAAGTATTCCTTAAGGTTTTGATTTCAAATTCCACAGGAAAGACGACACGTTTTCCATAAACTAATTCATAGGGAGAGAATCCTGTAGTATTTCTCCAGGTAGTTCTGTAAGCCCATAATTCTTCAAGAAGCCTGTGAGACCAGTCTTTTCTGTTTTCCTTCACTGTTTTTGTGAGAATGGCTTCTATTACTTTGTTTTTACTTTCCACATGTTCATTGGCTTGGGGGTGATATGGTGTAGTCATTCTATGATGAATATGATATTTTTGAAGGGTGGCTTAAAAGCCATGAGAAGTGAAAGGAGGTCCTCCATCTTTGACTAATTCTCTAGGAACTCCAAATCTGATAAAGATATCTTCAAATAAGAAATCTAGAACCACTTCTTCTGTAGCTTTATGGAGTTCTTTAGCCTCCACCCATTTGGTCATATAATCTGTTCAGACCACTATATAAAAAATTATATTGGATGGAGGGTTAATGGGTCCTACAAAGTCTAAGGCCCATTTTTCAAATGGTTCAAGTACTACCTAAAGATTTAATGGAATTTCATCTCTATGATTAGGTTGACCCATTCTTTGACAGCTATCACAGGCTCGAACATATTTCTTTATATCTTTAAAAAGTGAGGGCCAATAATAACCCATCCTGAGAATTTTATGTGATGTTCTCTTATTAGCAAAATGCCCTCCATAAGGGCCATCATGACAAGATTTTAGTAAATCATAAACCTCATCTTCTCTAATGCATCTTCGGATTTCTTGATCAAGTCCTGTGTGGAAAAGACACCCACTTATCCAGCTATATCGAGCACTTTGTTGAATAATTCTTCTTTTCTCTCGGTGGGATAGGTGTGGTGGTAACTTCCCTGCAACTAAGTAGTTATCGATGTCTGGATACCATGATGAGTGCACAGATACTGCAAATAGATATTCATCAGGAAAAGAATCATCTACTGGAGAATTATCATCAGGTGTTAACCGAGAAAGGAAATCAGCAACTACATTTTCTTTTACTGATCTATCTACAATTGTAATATGAAATTCTTGTAATAATAGTAACCATCTGGTGACTCGAGCATTTGTGACAGGTTTATTCATTAAATATTTGATAGCTGAGTGATCGGTATGGACAAAAGTAAAATAGCCAGTGATGTAGTGTCAAAATTTATTAATAGCATAGATAACTGCTAAAAATTCCTTTTCGGTAACTGTATAGTTAAGTTCAGTCAGAATCATATTCTTGCTATAAAATAGATGGCATAAGGGAGATGATTTTCTTCTTGTCCCAAGACATCTCCTATTGCAGTATCTGAAGCATCAGAGGATATATGAAAGGGAAGTGTCCAATCAGGTCTTCTTAGAATAGGAGCTATAGATAGCTGATGTTTGAGTGCATCAAATGCTTCCTGGCAAAGAGTAGTCCACTTGAATTCAACATTTTTCATAAGTAACATGAACAAAGGACAAGCCATTTTGGAAAAAAGAATGATAAGTCTTCTATAGTATCTAGCATGTCCTAAAAAAATTCTCACATCTGTTTGGGTTTTAGGAATAGGAAGGTCTTTAATGACTTGTATCTTGGATGGATCTACCTGAATTCCTTGAGATGAGATAAAATTTCCAAGTACCACTCCTTCACTCATCATCATATGACATTTTTTGGTGCTTAAGGAGAGGTGGGCTTGTATACATCGGTTAAGTACTTTCTCAAGATTTTGTAGTGCTTCGTCAAAAGAGACACCATAAGGGGTAAAATCATCCATAAAAATTTCCATAGAGTCATTAAACATATCAGAAAAGATTCCTATAACTTCTCTTTGAAAGGTTGCTGGTGCATTACATAGTCCGAATGGGAGGACTCTATAAGCAAAAGTTCCCCAGGGGCTAGTAAAAGTGGTCTTATCTTGGTCTTGGGGTGCAGTTTTGATCTGGTTATACCCACTAAAACCATCTAGGAAAGAGAAGAATTTCTTTCCTAAAAAATTATAACACCTGATCAATGAATGGCAGTGGAAAGTGATCTTTTTGAGTGGCTTTATTTAAGGCTCTATAATATACACACACTCTCCATTTCCCCTTTTTTTAAGGAACTATTACCAATGGGGAAACCAATTCACTGTCAGATATAGGATATATAAACCTTGCATTAAGCAATTTTTGAAGTTCTTCTTTAAGAATTTCTCGTAAATTAGGGTTCATTTTTTGTTGAGGTTAGCATATCGGTCTACAATCTTCCTTGATATAGATACGATGAGTGCATAATTCAGGAGAGATTCCCTTCATATATGTATAGTCCCATGTGAATGCTTTCTTATGTTCAAGAAGTAACTTCATTAATCGTTGTGTTTCAGCAACTGTCAAATTGGGGTTTATATTCAGTGTTTTGCCAGGTTCAATTTCTACTGGTATACTTTTAGAAGAAGTGGTGGCTGATGTTTGAGGTGGGTCTTCAAAGTTAAGGTTTTCCTGGGTATATGACTCCAAAAGTGTCGCGAGTTGATTATGTGTTTCTGGAGTCATAGAGGAGGGTTCACAAATAGAATTATTAATTACTTCATCCTCAGTGACATCTTTAAGGCTTAAGGCTTGTCCTATAGTCAAGATAGGTTGAGTAGTTTGATCGTCAAAATACACCCAAAAGGAATTGTCATTATTAATCAAGGGTGTAGTGTGAGGGTAGAGGGTAAGCTGTTTGGTCTCATATCCATTGGAAATTGTCATTGAACCAGATTTGCAGCTGATAAAGGCATCTGTTGTGGCTAGCCAAGGTCTATCCAAAATTAGAGGATGACCCCCCAACTTTTTTTTAAGTTGTAATACCACAAAGTCGGATGGATAATTCCAAGACTCAACTGAGATGATTAGGACTTCAATGAATCCTTCCGGTTTGATTGTAGAACAGTCAGCTAATTCTATAATGGTTGTGGTATCTCTAATTTCATTCTTCAGTTGTAACAATTGTGAAGTTTCAAGAGTCATAATATTGATAGCAGCACCTAAGTCTACCATAACTCGAGGAATTATTGTTTTTCCAATTTGTACTATGATAGTACGATGGTCGGGATCACCATATTTAACAGGAAGAGCTTTGCCCGACATTAGTGCAGATAAATCACCCATGACATGGACTGTCAAGGATCTTTAATTTTCCTACCAGGTTTCTTAACACAAATGTCTCGCATAGTTTTGGCATAAATTGGTACATCTCTTAGTGCTTGTAATAGTGGAATTTTGACATAGATATTTTGTAATTCCCTTAGAAGATTGAAAGTAGGTGGCTCATTCGTTTTAGTCAAAGATAAACGCTCAGGGAATGTTGGTTTTGTTGTTTTAGCAACAGTGTTGGAGGACGATTGTACCTCTTCAGGTACATCGTGCTTTTTTATTTCTTCTTTATTGGAATCAGAAGAGGTAACATCATCAATGATAGGTTCTACTATTTTCCCAGATCTTAAATGAATGTCATTGCATTGTGCAGGGAAAAGAGAAAGTATAGGCTCGTTTTGAATATCAATGCACTGCACGACCTTATTATTGGGGTTAGGGTTATGTTGTACAGGCAGTTGGGGCCTCATCATTTGATTGTTCGGTGGAGTACGTGATGGTAAAGAGAGTGGTTGCTGAAATTGTGATTGAAATTGAGGTAATTGATTTGGGAACGGGGGTTTTTGACCTCTCCAATTTGGATTCCATTGGTTAAGGTAAGGTTGTTGTTGTGGATGCCAAGGAGTCCACATTGTTGGATCTACAAAGGGAGGGTTAGTTTGTTGCATGGGTGGGTAATCCATTTGATTGAGGGGTGGGTATTGCATTTGATTAAAGGGAGGGTAATTTGCTTGATTAAAAGAAGGATAGTTATTCCAATGATTAGAAGATGTAAATGGAATATTAGGATTCATACCTTTTCCCCGCGACTACCATTTCCTTCTCTGTGTCAATAAATAGACAGCTTCAACTTCTTCATCAGTTGGTTGTAATGTTGCCTTGATTCCTGGTAAAGAAGGGCATTGTTGAGTTTCGTGATCCTTATCACAAATGGTGCAGATTGGCTTTTTGTCCAATGGGAATTCCCTTTGTGGGTGCTTATCTCTACATTTGGAACAAAAGATGGACAGAGCTGCTTATGCTTCAGCTTGTTTCTTTTGAATTTGCAAGGTATCAATTTGTGAAGCAAAAGAGCTTAACATTTCAGTTTTAAAACCCTGAAGTAAATTACCTATTTCGGCTCTTGTTGCTCCTCCACTGGATGATTTTTGAACTCTTGAAAATGTGGTATCCATGTTGTTTGATCTATTCCTTGCAGCTCCTCTTGAACATCTTTTACATAGGTTAACAATTTCATCATATGATTCCTTAGATATGTCCACTTTACCAAGCATATTCAACATATCTAGACAATCATCCCTTACTCCTTTTAGTAATATTGTTTTAAGAATATATTTACTTACATTGGGGTGATTGGATCTTTGTAGATTATACTGTAGCCGTTCCACAAAGTCCTCTAAATTTTCATCCTCTTTCTGTATCATCTTGAATAGTTCCTCTCTTTTTTCTCTTGTTCGGCAATAGTCTTGGTATTTGTGCAGGAATTTCTATTTCATCTGATCCCATGTTGTGATTACATGACCTCCAAGACTCATGAACCATCTTAATGCATTTCCTTTCAATGTTGCTGGAAATAGATTTAATTTTTTATCATTGGAAATGTAATCATAACTTATGCATAATATGTCAAACTCGAAAAGGAATTCATCAGGATCCTCTGAAGATAAACCATGAAAGTTGGGTAAAGATGAGAGTGGAATATTCTTCATGGGAGATACTCCTCTAGGAATATCACCAATAGGAAATCCTAAGGTAGAAAAAGAGTTTTCATCATTTACCTCTGCTTCAAGACCTGCTTGTTCTTCATGGTGTAGTTCTTCGTTATACTCATCCATGGTTTCTTCTATTTGCTCCCCTGCTGCACTTGCTCGATCCTCAATGTTTTCTGCTGGTTTCTCAACTGTCTCAGGGATCCAAATCTCTTTCCCCATTTCAAAGTTTGCTTGAAAGGAAGGTTGAGGATTTGGTTTTCGAGAGCTTGGCCGTTGAGGAACAACAGATTCAGATTTTGATATAATCTGGTCGATGAAGGTCTTTCTTCCTCCCCTTTGTTAAGCCCTAATATTGGCTCATTGCCACTTAATTGGGGCATATTAGATTAGCAATGTTATTTTATTTATGTCGGCTTTATGCCATTAGTTGTAATTTAGATTAGTAATGTTATTTTATTTATGTCGGCTTTAGGCCATTAAACCTCCTAGTCTCCTATATATACCAAGGAGACATTTTCATTTTGAATCATCTTG
>ML780945.1:253726-298425 GCA_009831015.1 Picea engelmannii | reverse complement strand
TTGTCGTTTAAGGTAGAAAGGTCGGGGGGGTCTGAAATAGGATGAGGACCGTTGATCTGGGCAGAGGGTTATGTCATCGATGGTGACTTGTGTAGGAGTTAGGTACTACAAAACACAATGTCTTGTCCTCTTCCAAACTTAGGATAAACAATATGCATTGTGAAGCGCCAAGCCTATATTTTGCAACTTTACACTATCGTTTTATTTTCCTAAGCTAAAGTAAGTGAATTTAAACAACTAGGGGTATATTTTGAAATCCCCTTTCAATTTTCTTGAGACAAAAATCACCTAACCTATCTCCTAATCTAGGCATCTAACACATTAATCCATCTTAGACTATTGGAATAATTATTACTGTAACCTAACTACTTTGTCCAAAATTAAACAATTTGACCAAACTTATTCTCTAACATATCAACAACAAATTTGAAAATTTTGGTCATGATTAGAAAATATGATTCAAACTAATTTTATTTTGATGGGGTTTTCTTGTTTTTCTCTTTTTTCTTTTTATTTTATTTTATTTTATTTTTCTTTTCTTTTTATTTTCTTTTCTTTCTTTCATACCCTCTTTTCATTTTTTCTTTTTTTATCTTTTTAGTTTTTGGAAATCATTTGCAAAATGAAATATTATTTACAATGCAAAATGACTGAAGGAAGAAATTTCAATCACTAGGTGATACTATGAAATATAGGGTTATAACACCTAGGGGAGACGAGAAAGCGATTGTTGTAATTGAATCTTGGTGTGTTGCTTGCCTTGCTGGAGATGTTGTGTTGTGGAAGGTTTTCACAAACCTATTGTTGGCAAGGTTGAATCTGTTTGACCAGTTGGGCTAGATGAGATGTCTGTGTGCAGAAGGAATTTTGGTGCTTTGTTGCAGTTTTGTCAACCTACTTCTGTTGGATAGAAGGTGCTTGGGCCAAGGCTATAGTGGTTGCAGTATCCTTCTATTCACCTTTCAAAAAGATTATGAAGAAGATGATTTTTTTAGTGTGAGATACTACCTTGCAACATTTTTTAGGTGGGAAAATAGCCGGAAATACATCTAGTATCCTCTATAGATGACCCCCCAAAGGAACAATGACACTATGGGGTTGAGACTAATAGATTGCATGGTTCTTCCACATATATGGTTGGCCCAAGAGAACATCGTAGACATAAAACAAGGAAACATCATATAATATGTCATCCTTAAAGGGTTGGATGTCATATGACAATCGACACTGTTGGCTAACACGAATACCTCCTCCCTGGATAAGCCACTCGATGTTGCATGCTTGCGGGTGTCATTTTGTTGACAATCCCAAATGTTTGATGACCTATCTTGAGTTGAGGTTCTTTTGTATTATGTTATCAATAATAAAATGCAGTGGGGTCCCCTTCACCCACATATATGAATAAAAAGGTGCTCCCCCTCTTCATGATCTATTGGTTCTTCTGGTTGAATTATTGCAGTCATGACAATAGTAGTGGGGTCTGCATCAATGATCTTTCTTCTATCAGTATTTTATTAATCATGTTTTCTCTCCTTATCTTTGATCTCATCCACCAATGACTATTTTGAGCAACATTAATCGATGTTGTGCCAAGGGATTTTGTGTAAATCACACCATTTTCCAGTGTCCTTCTTCGTTTTTCCATGACCATTCTTTTCCTGTGGCTTGGACTGGTTTTTGGGAGACTGTTTGTTAGGGTCGTCTTTATCATACTTTGGTTGTTGCATATTTTTAGACTTGAACTCTTGTTTTTTCTGGTGCTTAAACTTTTTCTTGATTTTAACAATATATCGATAAGCATCACTGAGTGATGAGACATCCAAAAAATCTACTTTAGTTTGGATGTATCTTTGTAGAGCCCCATGGTATTTCAGAACCAAATGTCGTTCAGAGTCTTTAATACCCATCTTGGTGTGCAAGGCATGAAAGGTATTGGTCAAATATGGAACTGCTTGACCCCTCTCTTGTCGTAGTGTGCTCCATCTCATGGACTAGTCCTCATAGTTTCAATACTATTCCTTTACCACATCCACAAAAAATTCTCAAGTGGGCTTGGCCCCATATATTCCAGACTCCTATGTGGAACTTTTCTCCCAATAATTTTCCCACCAATGTTTGACATGGGGGAGAGCCTTAAGGATTGCGAAGGTGATCTTTTCCCTGTCAGAGAAATTATGAACAAAGAAATAACCTTCTAGTAGATTTAACCATTTTTCTAGGGCATCTGAATCTATATGTCCTTCAAATATGGGAATATAAAAATCAACTTGTACCTTGAAAGGCAAGGTGATTCCAAAGTGGCCACTTGATGAATATGTGCATGTTGTTATAAGCAGGCATTGAGGGATGTGGGAAAAAATATCCATTATTTTGTCTGTCTGTCCCATGAGAGCTTTCTCAAGAAACAAATTAGTATAATAGTCTTGTCTATCATTTTTCTTTTCTTCTGCCATGGAGGGTTTCTTGGGTGTGCGAGAGAGATTTTATTCAAGATAGACAAGCTCGATACCCAACTTGCTATACTCGGACCTCGTCGAGCACATGCACTAAAAAATGATCAAGAGTAGCCTGCTCTAATACCACTGATCCAGATTATTTTTGGCATGAAATGAGAGTGGAGATATAATAAATAAATGTATAGAGATATATCAGATATCCAATAATATAACATAAATGTATCAAATATGCAACCATAAACAAAGAGATACAGTTATACACAATTTTCTATTAATGAGTGAAAATTTAAAAAGACTATAAAAATATAGAGTGAAAGATTTGCTAGAATGGTGGCTTCTTATCTCTGAGAAGAGATATGTACCCTACTCAAATTTGCAAGAAGATGGTTTACAATGAGGCTCTAAAGGACTTTTTAACATAAATAAAATCCAAAACCCTAACCTCGGAAGATGAAAAGACAACATTTTTGTGGACCCCATTTTGGATAGTTTGGTTAATCAACTTCCCTAGTGCGTAACTTTGGCATACGATCTCCATTTGGGGTGCACGATAGATGGTTGGAAAGGTATATCAAAGGACTAGACATTTTTTCCTCAGAATCTAACCCCATCTACAATTTGACTGTGGACAGCCATAAAAACGTTGTTTAGGGTATCAAAATGGCCCCGAAAGTTAGGGACTCGAAAACTAGAAACATAAATGCCAAACTGAAACTTCCAAAATGAGCCAGTTGGGATAGGTGGGTGGCCACCGATATCGACCTAGATCAACATCACAGGGTATTATTGTAGATTCATAGAAGCATTTTCAAAACTTGTCTATCTAATAACCTCTTTGCAGAAAAATGGAATCATATTTAAATGGATTGAAAAATGTCAAGAGAGATTTGAAAAGCTAAAAAAAATGTTTAAAAAAACACCCGTATTGAAGATAACAAACCCACATTAATATTTTGTGGTCTATATTGATGATTCGTTAAAGGGTTTATGAGTATTTCTACAAGATGACCATGTGATTACTTATGAATCATGAAATCTTAAACCTCATGAAAATAACTATGCAACATACGCCTTTGAATTAATTGCTAATGTATATGCTTTAAAAATGTGGCAAAACTACTTGTTGGGTAGGATATTTTTGTTGAAAACTGATAATATCATCCGTACGTATTTTTTCAATCAACATAAATTAAATATAAGACGTGTAAGATGATTATATTTCCTAAGTGATTACAATTTTGAGATAAAACATATTAAAGGGAAGGGAAAAAAGATAGCAGATGCACTCAACATAAAACTAAATGCAATTTTCAGCAGTAACATACAAACTGATTTGAAACAAATAATTAAATTAGCACCAAAAAATTATGAAAATTATAGGAAAAAATTCAGAATGATAAATCAGTTGAGGAAGAAGCAAAATTCAACTACAATCAAGAGGCTCTAGTATAGTACAAAGGGAGAATTTATATTCCAAATAATTTAAAATTGAGAAGTTTGATCTTAGCTGAAGTACATAAGAAACCTTATTCAAGTCACTCAGGATACCAAAATACTATAACAACTTTGAAGAAATAATACTTTTGGCCAGGGATGAAAACAAGAGTAGTTGAATATCTGGATATGTGTCTTAAGTGTCAACAAGTTAAAAATTATCACCGTCACTCAGTTGTATTATTGTAGCCAATACCTATTACTAAGTGAAAATGAGAAGTGATTATCATGGATTTTATTACAAGACTACTTACAACCAAGAAAAAAATGATTCGATAATGGCAGTAGTAGAAAAACCCACTAAATTTGTACACTTTCTCCTAGTATAATCAAATCATAAAGCTATAAATATTGCAGAAATATTCATGAAGGAAATATTTAAAATGCATGGTTTACTAAAAACTGTTATTTCGACAGGGATACAAAATTCATTTCGAATTTCTTGAAATATTTGTTTAATGGTTTGGATACTCAGCTAAATTTTAGCATCCTATATCATCCTCACACTGATGGTTAGACCGAAAGGACTAATCAAATTGTGGAGGATATGTTGCAGATGTATGTGATGGAATGCCCCACAAAGTGGGAAGAGTACCTTCATCTAGTTTAGTTTCCATATAATAATGGTTATCAGACTTCCCTAAAGATGATTTCCTTTGAGGTGATGTATGGCAGGAAGTTTCGAATACTTGTTAGTTGGGACAACCTAGTTGACTAGATCATTTTAGGTCCAGATATGCTAAAGGAAATCGAAACAATTGTTCATAAAGAAAAATATAATTTGAAAAGTGCATAGGATAGAAAAAAAAGTTTTGTAGACTTGAAAATAACACATGCATATTTGAATATAATAGATCACGTTTATCTTAAAGTCAAACCAGTAAACAATTCAATAAAATTGGGAAAGAGTACCAAGTTGACACCATGGTATTGTGGGCCATTTAAAGTGCTTTCTAGAGTCAAGCCAGTGGCCTCTTAGCTTGCACTTCAAGACAATTTAAAAGCTCAGAATGTATTTCATGTTTCATTGTTAAATAAATATGTACATGATGTAACTCATATTGTAAATTGGAATGTGATTCAGGTGGAACCATAAGGCGATTTTCAGGTGGAACCACTACATATTCTTGAGAGAAGGGAAATTATGTCACGGAACCGATCCATCACTCAGGTTAAAGTGCGGTGGAGGATTCTACTTGGGAAATGAATTAACCTATGAGAAAGACATGCTAGAGATGATATGCATGTATATTGTAACACCAAGGAAAGTGTTCAGTTCAAGGGGGAGATCATGTAATATCTCTTCATTTATAAACATTTCAATATTTTATTTTTGTATGGTTGTGTTGTGAAAGTTTGGAAAAAGACTTATGTGAAAATTATATCATCATAAACATTGATGATGTTGAAAATTTTGTTTAAATATAATATTTAATTTATTATTTAACTAGAAAAAAAACAATTAGAGAATCCAATTACAAAGAGTAAATCATTATTCCATGGGAGATTGAAAAAGGGATAAAAACCACCGGAGTAAATATTGTCTATGAGAAAAAGTGTAAACCTACTCCCAAATATGTGGGATGTGAGGGAATAAGCTAGCACAATGTTAGGCCAAGAAAATTCCCTAAGGTTAGGGATGAGGCTAACTTGGAAAAAGATGCAGGAAAGATATATTTTTTCTTTGTGAAAAAGAAAAGACACAAGTATAGAGCAGGTTGACGTTGTTGAGTACTTGTGAAGAGGATTTGAGTTTGATGGTTCTGAGAAATAGTCAAACTCCGAGTTTTCTAGAAAGGGTTATACAATTTTCAGTCTATATTGAATAATGATTTAGGTTTGAGGGTGAGTAGAGAAAGTAATATTGGTTGTTCCTATCTATGGTTGGGAGAAACTGGATTTTCTACTAATTTTATTCCTTGAATTGTGAATCCAACTCATATATGTTTTCCTACTTTGTTTTTATCTACTATTGAATGGTTAATAGTTACAATAAAGAATACCTATCATAAATTGGAGTAATAGGTATTTATCAAATAAATAGTTTTTTGTGATTTTTGTTGATGTTGTTACAACAAGAAAATACGTAAATAAAGATATTTTTGTATTATTAATATTGTGGATTTTATTGCAGTAAGAAAAATCTCTAGCATGCATGGTCATAACTAATAGATATGCTTTTCTATTATTATTATTGGTCTATTTTAAGAGAGAAAAGTAATTGTAATATATTCCAACCATGCAAAAGATTATTTCGTGTTATGAATATTGTCAAAAAGAAGTGTAGGAATACATTGTTATGTATAGAAAATTAAGAGTTATATTTTTGTATGTATGGTTATCTTTCATAGAAGGAAAGTATGGTGTCAAACCAATAGACCAAATAAAAAATATTATACAAAGCAACTAGCTACCACAAAAACTAAAGGGTTATGTATATATTAATATTCATATCAGAGTTTAAACTTGGAAATATTATAGGGGTTTTTTTGTAACCTTGGAGCCAACGATAATGTAGTTTGGAAACAATTAACAAAGATAAAATAAAACAAAAGTTTGTTCATTCAAACGAAACCATCTCCCTATCCCTGGAGTCGAGGAGAATAAAACTTGACATTGGGAATATAATAATAAGATGCCATAAACATTAATATGATATGGGTATCCCATCTATCAAGCCAAACTCTTAAGTGTATTGGTGCTCATCTAATAAAACAAAGTGTAAATTATAAAGATCATCATATATTTTCATCATATATAGAGAGAGTTTAAATGAATATTTTTTCATCATTATTCAAACCCAAAAGAATGATAAGCTAACTCTATTTTTTATCCTCGAAGGATATGACTCAAATAAGAATCCATTAATGTAAATCCTTATATCTAGTTTCAAGTAAGAATTAAAAAGAAAATATATAAAACTAGAAGTGATGGTTACATATTTAAAGCTTATTACAAGGGATACTAGAGCGTGAAGACTCTATGGCTTCACCATTATCTTTTTGAGAAATAATGAATCGTAACGAGGAATGGGTAACACGACAAATTGGAATGGGTAACACGACAAATTAAGGGATGAGAGTATTGATGTAAACACGATTGTCATATCTATTAACTATTAAAAATACAATTAGATGCATATAAAGTACTTTTATAAGTCAAGTTTATTTATGAATGATGAGATAGAAGAATGGAAAGAGTTGGATGAGTTGTGGGTCATTCATAACCCTAACATGATATCCAAGAAAACACGAGCTTGTTAGTCAAAGGCATTCGTGAAACATTTTTCCATAGAATCACTTTGATATTGTATGATGCATATTTTTTTACCTTTAAGAATAGGTTAGTACCTAGTGGGAAATCGATATATCAATAAGCATTTGAATTATACAAGCATAGTAGGTATATTTTAACATATAGGAGAGGAGAAAATAAATTGAAAGGTAACCTAGTGGGAAAACGATATATCAATAAGGATTTGAATTATTCAAGCATAGTAGGTCTATATTAACATATAGGAGAGGAGAAAATAAATTGCATGGTATGGATACAATTTTAGTAAAAGTGAAAGAATTACCTTTGTAAAAGGAAAAATTATCCAAAATTTCATAAGTATTGGTAGGTTTTATAGGAAACATATATATGTGTGTGTGCCTGTGTGTGCTAGCTTGTGCATATATCAATGAATAAAATCATAACTTGGTAAAAAAATATTAATGAGAAGAAGATGTAATACCTGTTATATTATTAGGTCAATGATAGCTTCCAAAACAAAATTAGAATTATTAAGAAATTTTGAATATTAAACCATAAGATTCAACAGATTATAGATACAATTTTAGTAAAAGTGAAATAATTACCTTTGTACAAGGAAAAATTATCCAAACTTTCATAAGTATTGGTAGTTTTTACAGGAAACATATATATGTGTGTGCGTCTGTGTGTGTTAGCTTGTGAATACATCAATGAATAAAATCATAACTTGGTAAAAACAAATTAATGAGAAAAAGATGTAATACCTGTTATATTATTAGGTCAATGATAGCTTTCAAAACAAAATCAGAATTATTAAGAAATTTTGAATATTAAACCATAAGATTAAACAGATTATACGTAATTATATAATTAGTATCCTTTAAGAAAAAAAAACTTTAAATGATAATAGCATGGGATTATGTTTATCAATGCATTCATGTATGATAATATGGTTAAGGCTATTAATACTTAAAAAGTGCAACCCAACAACATTACACTAAGCAATATAACATGTCTTTATCACATTATGAGGTAATATAACCCAGACCGATTTCCCAAATGGTTCCCTCCATTTGGTATGCCTTCAATTGTGGTTTAAAACAAACCAATCAACCTCTAGGTAGAGCTTTTTAATCGAAAAGATAGTGAACATGAGAGATGTGACATGTTCAACAAGTACAAAATTCCTTCTCCATTATTGGATTCATGTGCTTTTCATTGGGTCTACTTGTCATTATTGGAGAAGTTGAGGGTTACTAAGTGTGTGTTGTATTGCATTTGACACGGTGGTCGCATGTGGTTGTCATGTGATCCATTGAGAGCGTTAGGGTTGGATTTTTATGGGTTACTAAGTATGAATAACGAGGTTTCTACCTTCCCTATTCTCAACATTTTTTATGTTTTTGTGTATTTTACTATTTGATAATATTAAGCACAATGTAGTAATTTACCATTTGTTAATATTAAGCATCATGTAATGAGTTAATCATTACTTCATTTCTTTTTCATCTTGTTTGTTTTTTTGTGGGGAATAATAAGACATATCCAATAGGATGCACTAAGAAATAAGTCAATGATTAACTCATTGCATAGTGATTAATGTTATCCTTCTATCATTGTTAATGTAGTTCTTCTAAAATGTACACACACATAGTATATATATAATCCAATGTTTATACTTTTCATTAATTTAACAAGTTTTAGAATTAAATAAACATCAATAATAGCAATCTTTAAAATTACCTATATATACTAATTAAATAAAACATAAATGGATAAATATTTGTGATTATATTTTCACTTAATTGAGTGACATCAATACTAATGTAATACATACTCTATACTGTAAATGTGTTGAACCTGTACATAGTAGATCTATCTAGAAAATAACATACATTTGCAGAGAGAAATTGAGAATGAAGAAACAAGAGAGAAAGAATGGAAGAATTCTCATTAACCAAATGAATGAATGATAATTTACACATGATATAATATGTATAACTCGATCAATGCACACTGGAGGAGAAGCCAATGTGCCATAGTGGTGGTCTAGAGTGATCTGGACACACACTAGAAGTTACGGGAGTAAATTGCCACCTAGTCTAGTCTCTCGATTAGTTAAAGGAGTGAACTGCCACCTAGCTAAGTTAACTAGTTTATCAATCTTTAGTTAACTTATTGAAACAAAGTGAAGTGATGAGGAGATCATGGAATCATGGGTAATTCACTAGTCTGGTGATGATCACAAGGACAATGCACATTAGCTGGTGATGATCCCAAAATTGCATGGTGATAATACCAATGTAGCATCTAGACTTCACTAAATTGATCAAACTGAAGTGAAAACTGAAGAGAATAATCTCCTTAGAGGAATATTATTTCTAAAATATAGGAGACTAAATAATGACTAATAAACAAGGAAAAACCTTAAGAAAAAGAAATCCTAGGTGTGTGAAGTAACTACAACACCCCCCATGAACATCACTATGGTGAAAATAAAGAAGGGATCCCAACAACGAGGCCATGTTAGGTACTCAAATACAAAATATAAACTGAAATAAAGTTAAGAAAAAGGGAAAACATCATGGAAAAATGCCCCCCTCAAGGTACAATGTATGTAAAAAGAAGAAATCACAGTTGATAGGAAACTATGTCCTTCACTCCAATACTACTACATAGAGAATGAAACTTCTTCTCAATGAAGGTCTTGGTGAAGATGTTTATAGTCTGTTCTGTTGAAGGAACAAACTGCAGGTCAATGATCCCCTTGTGTACTAAGTCCTCAATGTAGTGCATGTGGATCTAGGTGTGCTTCATCCGCTGCCTCTGAACTATATCTCTGCAAAACTTCAGAGTGTTATGGTTTTCACACCAGATGATGATCGGCCGATGAAACTGAATTCCCAAATCAGTGAGAAAATGATATAGCCAGATAGCCTGAATTGTTATGTTAACTACCCCTCTATACTCTTCCTCGGCCGAAGATAGAGCAATAGCAACCTTCTTATTTCTCGGCCAACATATAGGCCTGAAACCAAGACTGAGTGAGTAACCGGATTTGGACTTGTGATCAATGCTAGCGCTGGCCCAATCAAAATCAATGAACCTGATGAGTTCCAATGTAGAGTCTGATGCATAATGAATCCCAAAGGTGATGGTTCCCTATACGTATAGAAGGATATGCTTTGCAGCCATCCAATGTAGCTCATGCGACTCGTGCATGAACTTGGAAACTATTTCTAATGCATAAGAGAGGTTTGGTGTAGTGTGTGTGAGATAAAACAAGCTCCCCACTAATTGTCTGTATAGTGTGTTGTCAACTAGTGGAGTGTCCCTACCATCCTCAAGTGTGACTCCTGATAGGAAAGGAGTCAGGGAGAAATTGTAGTTTGTCATTTGAAATTTCTCAAGGAGATCTTATGTATACTTGGCTTGAGACAGTTTGATGCCTGATGCATCCTGACTGATATCGAGTCCAAGGAAGAAGTGTAGCGGACCCATGTCCGACATCAAGAACCTGTCATGTAGAATCCTCTTGATTGCAACAATCGTTGAAGATGAGCAACCAATGATCAACAAATCATCAACATACATAACTAGGAGTAGAAGTGAGTCAGTCGTCCTGAGCATGTAAAAATTTAGGTCTAACTTACAATGTACAAAGTTCTATGAAAACAGGTAGGAGTCCATCTTGGCATACCATGCCCTTGGAGCCTGCTTGAGGCCATAAAGAGATTTCTTCAGTCGAAAAACCAAAGTTGAATCCTGCATAAATCCTTGGGGATGCTCCATATAGATCTCCTGAGAGATATCACCATGAATAAATGAATTCTTCAAGTCCATCCGATGGAATTCCCATCCGTTGGATTCCAAAATGGAAAGTGCCAAATGTATGGAATCCATCTTTGCTACTAGAGCGAAGGTCTCATCATAGTCAATGCCATGCACCTGCTAAAAGCCTTTGACAACAAGGCTGGATTTGTATATGCTAATATGTCCATTCGTTGTGATCTTGGTCCTATAGAACCATCTACACCTAAAAATTTTACTTCCAAAAGGAAGGGGAACCATATCCAAAGTTTGGTTCTCTAGGAGAGAGTTGTACTCCTCCTTCATGGTGGATTTCCAAAATGGATTTTGAACAACCTCACCATAAGACCATCGATCTAAAGAATGAAACAAGAAAATATGTTTGGGTGGCAATGGTTCAGTGGCAGTGAATGGAATAAGAGGCTCCTAAAAATCAGATTAAGTCCTCCTAGTATTTGCTGGATCACCAACAAGATTCCTTGCATGTGAAAGAGTAGTTTGGGCCCACTTGGGCCTCTACTATGGATTTGCCTCTACATCTGGATGCATTGACTCTGCATCTGACTCTACTGACTATGTATCTGAATAATATGAATCCTCTGAATCTGAACTCTCCTCTAAAGAATATTCATCATGTGCATGCTCATCATTTTTGACAAGTGGAAGAACAAAGGTGTCTACATGCGGTTGTTGAGGTACATGCGAGACACTTTCCCCGAATTGGAAACTACTCTCAATGATGAGTTGTTCATAGGAAAGATCAATGAGTCAGTATCCCTTCACATCATTAGGGTAACCAAAAAAAATACACTATGTGCTCTGTGCATCAAGTGTCTTCCTCTTTTCAGAGGGAATCTAGGCCCATGCACATGAATCGAAAATAGGAAAGTGGTTCACTTCTGGTTTGAGGTTTCTCCAAGCCTCGTAGGGGGTCTTATCCTTGACAAATATATGGGGAGATTTATTTTGGATGTAGGTTTCACAATTAAATTCTTCGACCCACAATCTCCGTGGAAGTGAATTTTCATGTAGCATGCAAGATACCATCTCTTTTAGAGATCTGTTTTTTTGCTCAACAACTCTATTTTTCTGGGGAGTATAGGGAACTATGCGTTGCAACTAAATCCATGCCTCATGAAAAATATTATGGATCTCTTGTTTGACATACTCTCTCCTTTTATTAGTTCGGAGGACTTTTATTTTATTTTCTGATTGTGTCTCAACCGGGGCTTTGAAATATTTAAGATGTTGAAATACCTCTGATTTTTTCCTCAGAAACTAAATCCATGTGAAACATGAGAAATCATAAAAAAAAATGAGCACATACCACACTCTGTTGATTGATGGATGCAGAAAATGGCCCATGAGGTCACTATGTGTAATATCCCCAAGGACGAGCCCTATTGTAATCATGTTTATGAATTGTAAACATGTTTTATAGGCTAGTGAGCCAAGTTAATATAATTTGGTAAGGCTTATGATTTTATTAGGCTGGAGAGCCTAAGTGTTAAGGCCGAGAGCCTGCTTTTGTATATGTAATTATGCAGAACATTAATAAAAATATAAACGCTGCTGTGTTCAAACTGACCATGATGAATGAGTGATGGGGGACTAAGCTTCCACAAAGTGGGTAAGGGATTGGGGGTTGGAAGGTTGGAAAGAGAGGCTAAGTGTTGAGCCTAGGGACTTAAGTCCTTGGGAATAATATTTTAATATTATTCCACAAGCCATGTGAAATATATGTTTTGTCCTAAGTTCCTGGAGAGGAATGCATGTTGATGGAGTGCATGCAACTTCATGGGTGACATATGTCGACCCAGGCACATGCAGTTAAAAACTGCAGAAGTCAGCCATGGAGGGGGTCGCTCTTCATTCCATCATCCTTTGCGTCTGATTTCGGATACCCTCACGCAGCTCTGAAAACCATAAAACTGAGATGTCTTCCTGAAGACCAAAACATCATCTGTCTGATTCCATTATTGGTCTATGTCTGTCCTTGACACACCTATGCACCATTGAGAGAACTGGTCAGGAGGGGAAAGTCGAGTTGTGAGTTCAAGAACCTAGTCTATCCGCCATTGCAGAGTTGAATCCCTACTCGATCTACTGTGGGTTGTTGCTTTATGTTTTCCTGAGTGGGGTTGTGTTGTGGTTATCCTCACCATGTGGGAATTGAGTCAGAAGGGGCTAAAGAACCGGGTTGTAAGGGCCTTAGTTGAAGAGGCAGGTTGTCTAGCTTGTGAGCAACTCTTTCCAGGTGAAGGAGTCTGTTGGGAAGTGGTATTCTTCTATAGAGAGTCCAACACCATCTATAGAGCTCTGAGACTTCCTGATTTGGCATGTTTTCAAGACCCAGAGAGGGAGGTGAAGCACTAATGGACTATTCTTGTGAAGGTGTATACTCTCAGGAGAAACATGCATATGGAGAATGAGAGTTCGTGAGTAGTGGGCATAAGAAGCCATCCTGGGAAGAATCCTTCCAGTTATTCTATGCACTTTCCCCTATAACCTCAGCCTAGACTAGGATTCCTTGCATCGGGTGGAGCTTAGTCCCAGCTCGGGGGTGACCCACTGTTGAGCGTGATGAGTAGCATGGTCTAAGGCTGGGAGGTTTGTGGAAGGCTTGCACGTGGTTGGTCGAATTACGCCAGTAATAAAAGATAAGTGTTAATTTTGTACTTAATTTATAAGTATATGCATGTTTGTGATTCTTGCAATATTATCATGTATTCTGTTGTAATCATGAATTACTGTTAATCCCATTAAATCTGCATGTTAGTCATAATTCTATGATTACTCTGTTTTGTTTAGTTAAATGTGTATAATATGACTTAATTCATGTTATATATATAAGTATGAGAATGTTGTTTCCGCACAGTAGCGTTTTCCCGGTCATGGGGTTGACAGTTGGGGATGTTACAGTATGGTATCAGAGCATGGTTTACAACACTGAACCTGAATAGGCTAGATAAGTGGTCATTGGACCTGCATTTCAGGTGGGAATCGTGTTTGGAAGAACTAATTTTTTCACCTTTGAATGTTCCTGAGTGCCAAGGAGTCACCTGGTTGTGTTACAAAGCTCAGGAGGTGTAGCGGTATTATAGAACCCATAGTCGATGTGCTATATGGCCACAGGGAGAGAGAGAGATCAATGCATGAAGTGTTGGAGCCGTTGGATCTGATCGGGAGGAAAGGAAATCCCTTATGACCGTTAGATCCAGAGAAGGTTCCAGAAGGATATCCGAGAAGCCTTTTGGGAGTTCAACTGTCGGGAAAAAGTGGGGAGCGCTGAGGCACAGAAACCTAAAAACTCAAGAAGATCTATGCCATAGATCTGGGAGGAGGGCTTGACCATTAGATCTTGTGGAGTCACGCTCGATTTAGTAGCGAGAACCTTTTGTATTTTGTAAAGTCGGGAGATGGGAAGTGAGGAGAGATGAACACCTCCGAAACCCAAAAACCAAAAATCCCGAAACGATCTACATCGTAGATCATAAGAGAGGGCCTTGAATGTTGGATCAAGTATATGAATAGACCATAATTTCATAATTTCAGCAAACATAAGTTTGAAATGTGTGGATGCACGAAATCCCCATGCAAGAAACTCCTAAACAAAAAGTGAAAGTGGTGGGACCCTATTATGTCGCTGGAAGTGATGTGGACCTTCTTAAGGACACCATGTACCACTACTTTGGTTGGCTATAGTTGTGTTATGGGCCCAGGGGGGAGAGAGGTTGAAAGTTTAGGAGTCGGGATTTGGAGAGGGAAGCGAGTGCGAGAACCTCTGGGACCAAAACCCTGAAACACGAAAGCCCCAAAATCTCGAAACCCGAAGTTTTGTTTGGAGAGCCCTGTAGCACCTAACAATTTAGCATTTGATCATGAACCGTGGATGCATGGGTTGGGGACTAAGAAAATGGGGGCTATCGCCTGGAAATTGCATGGCCAAGCAGAGCTCAGAAAATTCATGGAATCGAAACATTTTCTTATTCGCGTTGGTTTATGAATGTTGTAGTTTTATTAAGGTTTAAGGCCTGATAAACTTCAGTTGACTGTACGTTGTGTGTGCAGAGTTCAACGAGTGTCAGGACAACCATGAATCGAGGTCGAGTATTAAAATGGAAGAGGTGCAGATTGCCTCCAATTCACAGAATGAAAGAGAAGGAGGGGATGTCAACTTGGGAGTCGAAGGATCGAACTCCAATGGGAATGGAAGAGAATTGGATAAGGAAGGGCATATGATGAAAATCATTGAAGGATTGTAGAAAAATGCCCAGGCTCTCCGAGACGATAGACAAAATCTCATGAGGGTCAGGGATCAGCAAGGTGAATTCAACTTAAAGATGTTGAAGAGCCTGGAAAGAATAGAAAGGAAATTGGAAAATGAGAGTGACATAAGAAAAACAGGGAGTTGCAGGACCCCTGAGAGAAAAAGAAGATCGAGGAGTGGTAGAAGACATCATCGTCGCTCCCCAAAGCATTCTGGTAAGGAAGCACACAGTAGTTCAATCCCATCCCCTACCAGAAAAAAAATAAAGATCTGGAGTGGATGAATTGAAAGGGGGGATAAACAAGATTAAGCCTCCTACATTTGAGGGAGAACATAAGAAGGAGTAAGCTGTTGAAACATGGTTTCTTGGCATGAGGAAATATTTCCAGCTGTAGAATTATTCCTCTCATGCAGAAGGAAGAATTGCGATGTATCAACTAAAATGAAAAGAATCCATGTGGTGGGATCAACTTGTGCAGGGGTAACACATTAGAGAGAAAGACATCACTTGGAAGGAATTCAAGAGGTATTTTGAGAGGAAATACTTGACTAAAATATACTTTGACAAAAATATGAAGGAGTTCTTCGAACTCAAGATGGGAAGCATGACCATTGATGAATACGAATGAAGGTTTTTGGAATTACTAAAGTATGTTCCATTCATCAAAGATGAGGTTGTCAAGATTCAGAAGTATCTGAGTGGACTTCCACCTCCCATTGGTGACAAGATTCAATATGATGATCTTAAGACTATGGAAGAAACAATAAGAAGAGAGAAATGCTTATATGAACATCAAAGAGAAAATCCTACCTTTCAGAAGGCTTGGGATGACCAGAAGTAGTTTAATAAAGAACAGAGGCAGAAGGGAAACAAACCTCCCTTTTTCAGAAATAGTCCTCAAGGACAGCCATTGTTTAGAGATCCGAGAATGGCTGAAGTGGTGGAACACAAAGGCTGAGATATACACCCATTCAGCGTTGGGGCTGTAAAGAGAACTACAAGTACAAAGATTGTCCCCATAAAACTGGCAAAGCAAGAGTTGTCCATAATGTTCAACAAGCTGAAACAGTGGAGAACATGGGCAGTAGAATGCCAAGGATCTATGTGGCCCTGAACAACAAGCAAGATGAATTTTAGTCACACATGATTGAAGTGGAAGGTATGATTAACAACCAACCATTTATTATTTTAATTGATTCAGGGGCTATCCATAGTTATGTAGATCCTAGGGTGGTGGAAAGTTTGCATTTATCAAGAAGAAAACATGAAAAGTCTTGTTTAGTGCATTTGGCTATAGGAACCAAGAGGGAAGTCATTGAGTTGGTTAAGTCCTGTCCTGTGGACATGAAGGGATTGAGCACGAAGGCTAAATTGAATATTCTTCCTTTAGGCTCTTATGATTGTTTAATTGGGATGGATTAGTTGGACCAACACCATGCCCTCCTAGAATTTTGTAACAAGGAATTTACTTGCCTAGATGAGGAGGGGAATCAAAAAACAGTCTAAAGAATTCCCAGAGCTGTGGTTGTTAGAGAAATATCAGCAATGCAGCTGAAAAAGTGCTACATGAAAGACTGCCAATTGTTTGCAACCCATGTGGAGGAAGCATCCAGAGATGAAGTCTCAAAGATTGGAGACCATGCAGTACTAATAGAGTTTGAAGATGTATTTCAAGAGGTACTTGGACTACATCTGAAGAGAGATGTCGATTTCTCTATAAATTTGATGCCTGAAGCAACTCCAATGTCGAAAGATCCTTATAGAATGAGTATGCCGGAGCTGAAAGAGTTGCAATTCTAGTTTGAAGAGCTTCTAAAGAAGGGGTACATTCACCCAAGTGTGTCACCTTGGGGTGCCTCGGTCTTGTTCGTGAAGAAGAAGGATGGGAAATTGAGGCTATGCATTGATTTCAGATAGTTGAACAAAGTAACTGTCAAGAACAAGTATCCTCTGTTGAGGATCGACGATCTTTTCAATCAGTTGAAAGGTGCGGAAATATTTTTGAATATAGATCTCAGATCGAGATATCACCAGGTAAGAATAAAGGATGAAGACATTAGCAAGACTACCTTTAGAACAAGGTATGGTCATTACAAGTTCACAGTGGTACTGTTTGGGCTGTTGAACGCACCTGTTGTTTTTATGTGCTTGATGAATGGTGTATTTAAGGACTATCTAGACAAGTTTGTCATAGTCTTCCTGGATGACATTCTGGTGTATTCTGAGTCAGAAGAAGAGCATGAACAACACCTGAGGATGGTGCTGCAAGTGTTGAGAGAATACCAGCTATATGCCAAGTTGAGAAAATGCTCATTTTATCAAAGGCAAATTCATTACTTGGGGCACATTATTTCAAAAGAAGGGATCGTCATGGATCCTGAGAAGGTTGAGGACATCAGAGAATGGTCAACGCCAAGGAATGTGGCGGAAGTTAAATCCTTTATGGGTCTAGCGAGATATTATAGAAGGTTTATCGCAGGGTTATCAAAGATAGCTCACCCTATCACTTCCTTGCAAAGGAAGGAGAAAAAGTTTCAGTGGACTGAAGAGTGTGAGAAAAGTTTCCAACGATTGAAGCAGTTGTTAACCAGCGCTCCAATCTTGAGGATTGCAGATCCAAATGTGGATTTCATGGTGTGCATAGATGCGTGTAAAGAAGGGTTGGGAGGAGTTCTCAGTCAGAATGGATTCGTAATCTGTTATGAGTCCTGGAAGCTGAAAGAGCATGAAAAGAATTATGCCACTCATGATTTGGAGTTGGCAGCAATCGTTCATGCTCTGAGGAAATGGAGACATTACCTCATGGGAAGGAGATTTCAATTGAGAATAGACCACAATGGTCTGAAATGCTTGTTTGACTAACCTACCTTAAATCCCAGGCAAAGTAGGTGGATGGAGTTTCTGTGTGAATACAACTTTGATATCAATCATATCAAAGGGAAGGAAAACAAGGTGGCTGATGCACTCAGCAGAAAGGTGCACAACTTACATGCTTCAACCATTAGCATGTACATGACTGATATTAAGGATAGAATTTTGGAAGCTGCAAATGAAGATTTGTAGTATGTAGAGACTTGGTAGCAAAGCTACACCAGAGTGAAAGACCATAGAAAGAGGAAAATTACACCTTAGAAGTTGATGGAATACTTTTGTACAAAAACATAGTGTATATACCCAATGTCCAGGGTTTAAAACTTGCGATTCTAAGAGAAATGCATAACATGACTGATGATGGGCACCCTGGATATCAGAAGACTATGGCAACATTCAGGAGCCATTAATTTTGGCCAGGTATGAAGAAAGATATCATTGAATATATCGCCAGATGTATGGAATGCCAGAAGGTTAAAGCTGAGCATATGCACCCAGCATGGTTTCTACAACCTTTGCCCATTCCTGAATATAAGTGGGAAGTGGTGACAATGGATTTTATTACAAGATTGCCCAGAACAAGCAAGATGCATGATTCGTTCATGGTAGTGGTGGACAAGCTTACAAAAGCTGCCCATTTTATTCCACTGAAAACTACTCACAAGGTAGCAGATGTTGCTGATATTTTTGTGAAGGAAGTGGCACGATTGCACGGAATTCCTAAAACAATTGTGTCCGATAGAGACCCGAAATTCACCTCAAATTTCTGGAAAGGATTGTTCAAAGGATTTGGAATGAATCTGGACTTTAGTACAACTTATCATCCTGAGTTTGATGGATAGGTAGAGAGGGTGAAGAAAGTGATAGAAGACATACTGAGAATGTATGTGATGGACAAACCATTAAAATGGGAAGACTACCTACACTTTGTAGAATTCGCTTACAACAATGGGTATCAAAAATCATTGAAGATGAACCCATTTGAAGCACTTTATGGCAGAAAGTGCAATACTCCAGTAAGATAGGATAATCCAGCTGACAAGGCAGTAATTGGGCCAGAGTTGCTCAAATGCTTAAAATTAAGCAGAATTTAAAAGCTGCCCAAGACAGGTAGTAAAGTTATGCTAACAAAAACAAAACCCATAGAGAATTAAAAGTGGGTGATCATGTTTTCCTGAAAGTAAATGCTAATAGAAGTTCCGAAGATGGGAAACTGTGCCAAGTTGGCATCCAGATTTTGTGGACCATTTGAAATCCTAGAAAGGATTGGGCCCGTTGCATATATGCTTGCATTACCTGCATCCATGACTGTACATAATGTGTTTCATGTTTCATTGCTTAAGAAATATATACCTGATGATAATCATGTTATCAATTGGAATGTGATTTAGGTGGAGGAAGAAGGTATTCTGCAAGTGCATCATGTGTGCATATTGGACAGGAAAAGAAAACAGCTCCGAAATCGAGCTATAGGGATTGTAAAGGTCCAGTGGACCTAGTATGGTCCTGAGGATGTGACATGGGAGCATGAGGGTGTTATGTGGGAAGAATACCCACATCCTTTTGAAGATTTTGGAAATCTTGTTGATGTTGTGTGAAAGTTGCATTGAGGACAATGCAAAACTAAGGGGAGGGGATTTTAATATCCCCAAGGACAAGCCCTATTGTAATCATGTTTATGAATTGTAAATCATGTTTTATAGGCTGGTGAGCCAAGTTAATATAAGCTAGTAAGACTTATGAGTTTATTAGGCCGGAGAGCCTAAGTGTTAAGGATAGGAGCCTGTTTTTGTATATGTAATTATGCAGAACATTAATAAAAATATAAACACTGTTGTGTGCAGACTGACCATGATGAATGAGTGATGGGGGACTAATCTTCCACAGAGTGGGTAAGGGATTAGGGGTTGGAAGGTTGGAAATAGAGGCTAAGTGTTGAACCTAGGGACTTAAGTCCTTGGGAATAATATTTTAATATTATTTCAAAAGCCTTGTGAAATATATGCTTTGTCCTAAGTTCCTGGAGAGGAACGCATGATGATGGAGTGCATGCAGCTTCATGGGTGACATGTGTTGACCTAGGAACATACAGTTAAAAACTGCAGAAGTCAGCCATGGAGGGGGGCGCTCCTCATTCCATCATCCTTTACGTCTGATTTCGGATAACCTCACGTAGCTCTGAAAACCAGAAAACTGAGATGTATTCCTGAAGACCAAAACATCATCTGTCTGATTCCATTATTGGTATGTGTCTATCCTTGACATACCTATGCACCGTTGAGAGAATTGGTCAGGAGGGGAAATTCAACTTGTGAGTTCAAGAACCCAATCTATCCGCCATTGCAGAGCTAAATCCATACCTAATCTGTCTATAGGTTGTTTCTTTCTATTTTCCTGAGTGGGGTTGTGTTGTGGTTATCCACACCATGTGGGAATTGAGTATGAAGGGGTTGAAGAACTAGGTTGTAAGGCCCTTAGTTGAAGAGGCAGGTTGTCAAGCCTATGAGTAGCTCTTTCCAGGTGAAGGAGTCTGCTGGGAAGTGGTATTCTTCCAGAGAGAGTCCAACACCAGCTACAGAGCTCTGATACTTTCTGATCTGGATTGTTGCCGAGACCCAGAGAGGGAGGTGAAGCATTGATGGACTATGCTTGTGTAGGTGTATACTCTCGGGCGGAACAAGCATGTGGGGAATGAGATTTCATGAGTAGTGGGCATAAGAAGGCATCCTTGGAAGAATCCTTCCAGTTATTCTGTGTGGTTTTCCCTGTAACCTCAGCCTAGACTAGGATTCCTTACCTTGGGTGGAGCTTAGTCCCAGCTTGGAGGTGACCCACTACTGAGCGTGATGAGCAGCGTGGTCTAAGGCTGAGAGGTTCGTGGAATGCCTACACGTGGTTGGTGGAATTACGCCAATAATAAAAGATAAGTGTTAATTTTGTACTTAATTTATAAGTATATGCATGTCTGTTATTATTGCAATATTATCATGTATTCCGCTGTAATCATGTTACTGTTAATCCCATTAAATCTCCATGTTAGTCATAATTCGGTTATTACTCTGTTTGGTTTAGTTAAATGTGTGTAATATGACTTAATTCATGTTATATATATAAGTATGAGAATATTGTTTCTGCACAGTAGCATTTTCCCGATCGTGAGGTTGATGGCCAGGGACGTTACACTATGGATCATATCTAAAGGACAGGAAGCTCTATGAGGCTTTCTTTTGTCGAATTTCTCTTGAGGGTGTTTTCCAAGAACACATCCCTCACAGATTCCTTTGAATAAATGGATTTATGGTAGACCATCAACCAATCCTTGCTTTCTAAGTTGTTTCATATATATGAAATTTAAATGCCTGAACCTTTTGTTCCATATCCTACTACTTTCATCAGCATGGGTAAGCAGTAAAGCATATTATGGTTCAATAAATTCAAAAAAATGTATACAATTTAGATTGATGATTTAATTCACCGGTAGCAATCCTGGAATTGGTTTGGATGTCATAGATGTCCACTACATTAGGTGAGAATATGACTTTCTTTCCGGTACCAGAATTTTTCATCTGATACACAGAGAGAATATTGACATAAATTTTGGGAACGTGAAACACATTCTCGATGCTTTTGCTGGTGAGTCCAATCCTTCCTTCGTCAGTGACCTCGACTAGAGAGTTGTCCCCCATCAAAATAGGAGGAACTCTGCATGCATCTAATGAATAATAGACTTCTTTTTTGGCAGCCATGTGATGTGATGCTCCTAAATATATGATCCAAGCATCGAGAGAGGAGTTGATGGCAATCAAGGCATGGATAGAATTTCATTTCTTGGGATTCTGATCTTTTGTCTTCTTCTTCTTGGTACCCTCGGGGATTCCATATCCAAGGTTATTTTGCTGAACTATTTGATTCATTATATATATTTATTTCTGCATACATGCGAATTTTGTATGGAATCATTTATGGCAGTATGTGCATTTCTCCCATTTTCTTCCCTTTCCACCTTTGGATCTGGAGGCATCGGTGAAGGGTTTTGAGTACCCTTCCTTCTTTGGATTCGCATGTTCTTTCCTTTTGTATTCATATTTATATTTATGATATTGATGACTGCTACCATCTTGCACAGTGAATGCATGTGCCTTTAGGCCTTTTATTTTTCCCATGTTGATGAGCTTGTTATGCTCTTGTGTCAGAGATTCGATAAATTCCTCAAGAGAAGGCATCTTCCAAGTGGCTCGAGAGGTGAATCTTAATGAATGGAATGTGGATACAAACATTGAGAATTCAGGATGAAGTTTGGAGACAATGGTGAGAACCATTTGTTTATTCTCCTTAGATTTATCAACCCCGCAAGCCTTGAGTTGCGACAATAAATCCTTATATTTGATAAAGAAATCTTGGATATTGTTGAAGATTTTTGGATCCAATCTGAGAAATTCCACCTCGAGCATGTGTCCCCTCATCTCATCCTATTTTCCAAAGATCCCTTCCATGGTGGTTCAGGCTTCATTGGGGGTTTTATAGGAAGATATGTGAAAGAGTAGAATGGGAGAAATGAGACTGCAAATTGTTTGGAATGCTTCATCCATTTGATTTAGATACTTGGATTTTTCTATGGCTGATGTTGGTTTTGTTTCCATGTTCATGGTTAACCTGTAGAATCCTCTTCTTTGAAGATGCATGATCATCTTCTCCTTTCATGCAAAGAAGTTGTAAGGTGTAAGAATGAATTCTTTTGGGAATTCCATTTTTTCATCTTCGGTACCTACAAAAATACTTCGATGTGTATTTTTCTTAGCAGTATGTAGACTCTGATACCATGTAAATGTGTTGAAACTGTAGAGAATAGATCTAGCTAGAAAATAACACACACATTTGTAGAAGATAAATTGAGAAAGAACAATTCTCATTAACCAAATGAATGAATGATAATTTACACATGATATACTATGTATAACTCAACCAATGCGCATTGGAGGAGAAGTCAATGTGTCATAGTGGTTTTCTAGAGTGATCTGGACACACACCAACAGTTACAGGAGTAAACTGTCACCTAGTCTAGTCTCTCGGGAAAATACGAGAGTGAACTACCACCTAGCTAAATTAATTAGTCAATCAGTCTTCAATTAACTGACTGAAACAAAATGAAGTGAGGAGGAGACTAGGGAATCATGGGTAATGCACTATTCTGGTGACGATCCCAAGGACAATTTGCATTAAATGGTGATGATCCCAATGTTGCATGGTGACAATACCAATATAGCATCTAGACTTCACTCAACTGAAGTGAAAACTAGAAAGAATATTCTCCCTAGAGGAATATTCTTCCTAAAATATACGAGACTAAATAATGACTAATAAACAGAGAGAAACCTTAAGAAAAAAAAATCTTAGGTATGTGTAAAGTAACTCCAACATATACATGTACATGCACCTGGTGTTATAATAAGTGAGTTAGTAATTATACCAACTCAAAACAATGGTTTGGAAAGAACTTTTTAAGAAGTTTATTTTTCAACAACAAAGCAAGCAAGTAGTTGTAGAAGAAAATATATAGACAAAGCAAGAAATTCGTTGTAGAAGCAAAGACATAGACAAGGGTGGAGACATAAGCAGTGGTTGCAGTAGTAAAAACTCATACACAGACCTATCAAGAAGATACAAGCAAGGGATGACTTCTTAGAGCTATTCGTTGATCTCTTCAATCGTAAATTATAAGAAACATAAAACATAGATTATAATAATAAATAAATGCAATATAATTTGATTATATGGAATCTATTATTTCCCGTGAACAATATAAAGACCTGCCTTTGATATTTAGTTGTAATGTGGATAGTTATTCCTTTGAGAACAAGCATGAAGTAGTTTGTCGCCGTGTCTATATAGATACTGTAAAAAAACATGACATGTAAAACCGTATCCATTCAAACACAGACAATAATTATAATAATCTAAACATTATAACGCAGAAGTCTAAGAGAGGCTAAGAAAAATCCACAACAAAATCAAGGAAACACATTGTGTATAGTCTTCCTACGTCCTATCCTTGAATCAAATTCTTTAATCTTTCTTTCTTTAAAATAATAAATAAGTCTAGGGATGTTGAGTTCACAACCTAGAGGATGTTGATTAGTTATCAAAAACCTTATTGTATAAAACTTAGGCTAAAAGTTGAAAAACAACATAGAATTGTGTGCAAAGTATTGAAAAGTATGGAAATCGATTTATATAGTCCCTACTGCCTTGAGGCAGGGACTAATAATAGGTTTGTACAGGCACAATTATTCAAACTTTCATAAGTATTGATGNGATATATATATATATATATATATATATATATATATATATATATATATATATATAGCTTGTGAAGACATTAATGAATAAAATTATAACTTGGTTAAAAAAAATTTATTGAGAAGAAGATGTAATACCTACTATCAAAGAGAATGATTACGTGAATGATGACTTTCGAAACAAGATCAGAATTATTAAGCGAGTTTGAATATCAAGTGGAGTCATTACAGTTGACTTGGGAGGCAATGCATTCACGTATGATAATATGGTTAAGGCTATTAATACTTAAAATTTGGAACCCAACAACATTACGCTAAGCAATATAGCATTTCTTTACCACATTATGAGGTAATAAAACTCAGACCGATTTCCCAAATGGTTCCCTCCATTTCGTATGGCTTCAATTGTGGTTTAAAACAAACCAATCAACATCTAGGGAAAGTTGAGCTCTCTGATCGAACGAATTCGTCATGCTTTTCATTGGGTATACTTGTTATTATTGGAGGAGTTATGGGTTGATTGTATACTTTATCATTTGATAATTACGTCGAAAGGTGTATACCTATTGACAATGGACACTTTTAATAGGTTTTTAGTTCGTAATACATTTTTAATGGACGAGATTAAATATGCCTAGAATATTCTTAGTCGTCACAATAAATGAATGGCTCTGATTTCATCCATTAACTTCTGAGATGTTATAAAGACATCCGTTTATATGTTTACTTTTCAACATTTACCTAATCATATATAAAAATTATTGTGTTCACTAACTTATTTCCACATCTACTTGATTAAAAAATATTAAGATATTCACACAGAGTGGTGACCGCGTTTTGTGCTGGCAGTGTTTCATTTAATTTCTGCGTTGACAAGTTCCGTTTCATTTCTGTGCTAGTATTAAGTATCATGTAGTGAGCTAATCAACTCATTTTTTTTTTCATTTTCTCTATTCATAATCTCATACACATTATATCTATATATGCCAATATTTCTACTTTTCATTACTTTATTTAATTTTGAAATTAAATAGACATCAATCATAACATGCTTTAAAATTACCTATATATAATAATTAAATCAAATAAAAATAAATAAATATTTAAAATTATATTTTTAATTAAATAAAATAGAAATGAATAAATAATTATAATTATATTTTTACTTAATTGAATGAGATCAATGCCAATGTAATAAGTACTTTATACATGTACAAGATCATACTATGTGTCATAAGGAGTGAGTTAATAATTAAACCAACTCAAAACATTCAATTCTTTGGATACAACTTTTCAACAAATTTATTTTGAAAATTTCTATAATTTAAACTGGATTTTGACTTAAAATAAAATTTATATTAAATTCATATTATTTTTTTTTAATTAAAAAAAACTCTATATGAATTTATTTTATTAATATATTTGATAATATAGATTTATTTATATTATTTTTATATATTTTATCTAAACTTTATATAATTCAAAATTTATTTATAAACTAACTCAGTGTTAAATCTTTCTAAAACCACTTAAAAATTTTAAAAACAAAACATTTTTACGCCGAAAGGCGTATACCTATTGACAATGGGCACAATTAATCACCTTTTAATCTAAAATTTTAATACGATGGTTAACAATTGAAGATGCTGGCATATTCTTAGTCGTCCTCCCAAATCAATGAATGTGATTTACTCTTCATAACTTCCTTGTATTTTTGAATGCATCAGTTAACCTGTTTACTTTTTAACATTTACCTAATCATATTAAGAAATTACTGTAGCACTATATGATTGCCATGTTTAAATGATTAACCTCAACTGTAGATGCGTTTCATTTTTTTGAGCGTTTCATTTCTAACTTTCCTCAACTATCTGCTTGTTTCATTTTAATTTTCTGACTGTGGGCACGTTTCATTTTCCATTTTTCTGCGCAATTCATATTCTGGCTGTGGGCACGTTCCATTTTCCAGTTGGAAGCGGGTTTTTTCGTGGAGGATGAGGAAGTAGAATTTCTCTTGGCGGACGAGGAAGCAGATCTTTTCGTGGAGGATGATAAAGCTGAAGCGTGGAGGATTTGGGATCAGTGAGAATCATACCAGGAACGTTCGCAGAGATCGTATAAGACTTTGTAAGCGCCTAGAATTTTTGAGAACTGCCCGGTTGCCTCCTCCATAAGTTCATCCTTTCGACGTTCATCAGCCACTGTAAACAGTGGTTGTGCTAGTAAATATCCTATTGAAACTCTCCATATATCCACTATAAAAATCCAAAAGATAAATAGATAAACATAACTTTACATGTGATATTTAACCCAAAATTGTAATGGTGCCTGATCAAACTATCCCTGCATCATAATATTTACTCGTTACAATCTCTAATCTTGATACTATATATACTCGAAGCAATATGTATCTTTAACTGATATGTGTTTACATATTCCAAATTCGACGCAAAGTTGCATGAACACGTTCACACTGATTGCATTCATAGATAATGTGGTATTAAAAGGTTTTAAAAAATTAGCGAAAAAATATTGTTCCCAAAAACACTTTCTACATATTCTACATTTTAATATGAGGAAGCTGTCTAATTCCTTCCGTATTCAACCTAGAGTAATGACATTTAAAAAAAAATACTAATAAGTATGAAATATTTCAATATGAACTATAAATAAAATATTTCATAATTTACCTTAATTAAAATAATTATATATCAACTTTATAGAGATTAAAAATAATTTAAAGTATATATATATTCTACTTTTTCTAATGATAGAGTTGCTTAATTTACAATGTTAATAAGGAAAAATAATTTTAATGTGGGTTATAATGAAAATATTTCTATGTCCACCTTTATATGTCTTTATATGATGATGATGATGATGATTAAGTAATATGTTAGAATTGCAAATGTGGAAAACACAATTCACAAATGATAATCAATAATCACACAGATAAGAAACACAAATATTTTACGTGGTTCACTCAAACGTTGGGCTATGTCCACCAAGCATAGGTATCGGTTGACTTATTATTCAGATCATGGAGATTACAAAACACTTGCAAGATCTCTCATATTCTCTCTCACATCCTCCCCCTCACATCCTCCTTATATCAACCTCTACGGGCATACACAAATTTATAGTAATTTACAGAAGAAACTGAAATGAATGCGATCTCATCCATATTCTAACTTGGTCTTACTAGTTACAACCAACGCTGAATAATAGGATAAAAAATCTATCATTTGAGGAATTCGTTGTTACCAAATCCCAACAATCTCCACCCTGACAAGAATTAACCTAATACCTTCCTCCTTTCTTTTGTTCATCACCTTTTTTGCAAGCCAAGAGAAGACAAGCACCATCATATCTTCTCTAAAAGTACTGGTTTTGTGAACATGTCTGTGTAGTTCTCTTTTGTATGCACTTTCTCAAGAGAGACTCCATGTTCATTGATAACCTGTCTTACAAAATGGTACTTGATAGGTATATGTTTTGTTTTACTGTGGTAGGCTGGATTCTTAGCCAAGTGAATAACATTTTGACTATCACAAAGTAACTTTACTTTGTCCTACATCCTTCCAAACTCACCAAACAAACCTTTCAACCAAATTACCTCTTTGCAAGCATGTGAAGCAACTATGTATTATGCTTTTGTAGTGGATAAAGAAACAATGTTTTGTATCTTGGAAATCCAATTAATAGCTCCACCTGCAAGAGTAAAGACATACCCTGAAGTCAACCTTCTATTGTCCAAATCACCTGCAAAATTAGAATCAACATATCCATAGACTAATTCACAACCATTGTTATAAGTGATATAGTAATCACTTGTGCCTCTCAAATACCAAAGCACCCATTTCACTGTTGTCCAATGCTCTTTACCTGGATTTTCCATATACCTATTGACAACCCCAACTGCATGTGAAATGTTTGGCCTTGTACTAAACATCACATACATTAGACTTCCTAGTGCATTAGCATATGGTATTCGAGACATATATTTATTTTCTTCTTTTGTGCTAGGACATAAACTTGAGGAAATATTAAAATGGGAAGCCAAAGGGACTGAAACTGGTTTCACATCCTTCATACCAAACCTCAAAAGTATCTTCTCAACATACTTCTGTTGTGACAACCAAAGCTTATCATTTTTCATGTCTCTGAATATATCCATGCCAAAATCTTCCTTGCTACTCCTAGATCTTTCATATCGAACATCCTAGCCATTTGAGACTTTAACCTATTGATATCAGTTATGCCTTTGCTTGCTAAAAGCATATCATCAACATAGAATACTAAGATAATGAATATTCCATTATTCAATTTATTAAAATAGACACAATGATCATACTCACTCCTTGTGTAATTTTGGCTCACCATGAAAGAGTCAAATTTCTCGTACCATTGTCTGGGCGACTGTCTCAGACCATACAATGATTTCTTGAGCCTGCAAACAAATTTATTGTTGCGATTCTAAACAAACCCTTCAGGTTGTTCCATGTAAATTTCCTCATCCAAATCTCCATGTAAGAAGGCAATTTTAACATCTAGTTGTTGCGACTCCAAATCAAGTAATGCAACTAATGCTAACACAATTCGAATTGAAATGATTTTAACAACTGGTGAAAAACTATCATGAAAGTCAATACCTTCTTTCTGAGAATATCCTTTTGCAACTAGCCTTGCTTTGTACCTTTCTACCTTATCATCAACACCCTTCTTCAACTTGTAGACCCACTTGCAATCTATAGTTTTTCTGTCTCTTGGAAGTTCTACCAGGTCCCATGTGGCATTCCTCTATAATGCCTTCATTTCATCCTTCATTGCTTCCTTGCATTTATCACTGTTGGAACCCTTCAGAACTTCCTAATAGCATGAAGGTTCATCATCATTAGTACTTAAATAAACCAGTGAAACAAAATCATCATACCTTCTTGGAGGATTTATAACCCGTGTAGACCTTCTTAGGGAGTTTTTTGTCTCATCTAAATTCTATTGATTGTTATCATCAACCATGTATTCCTCTACAGGAAACTCTTCATGAACATTTTCAGAAACTTGTTCATGTTCACTTTCATCTGTATTTGCACTGGTTTCAAACTGAATCTGTTCATACTTAGGTACCTCTTCATGTTTCATTTGAACATCTACATCTGATTTTATGAGACATGATTCATCAAATATTACATATTTTTTAATGGTGATCTTGTGGGAAGTAGGATCCCACAACTTTTACCACTTAATACCATCACCAGATCTAACAAAGATAATCCTTTTTTTATTTTGGATCTAATTTAGAATGTTGATGTTTCAGAATTACAGCGTAGGCTTCACAACCAAAAACTTTAAGATTAGAATAATTACAAGAGTGACCTTTCCATACCTCTTTAGGAATCTTTCACTCTATTGATGTTGATGGGGATCGATTCACCAGATAACAAGCTTTATTTACTGCTTCTTCCCACAATTCCTGTTGCAAGTTGGCATTACTAAGAATATTCCTTTCTCTCTCTAGAAGACTCATTTTCATGCATTCAACAACTCCATTTTGTTGAGGAGTATATGCAATGGTTTTATGCCTATCAATCTCAAACTGCTTGCAATAGTTCTCAAATTCCATTGACATAAATTCACCACCATTATTAGTTCTTAAACATTTTATGGACCTACCAATGCTCTTTTCTACAAAATCTCTAAACTGCTTGAAAATAGTAAATACATCATCCTTTCTTTTCAACATATAGATCGAGACCTTCCTAGAGAAATCATCTATAAAAGTTACATAATATGAGAATCCCCCATATGAAATGGTAGGGGATGGTCCCCAAACATCACAATGGATATAATCAAGGATTCCTTCACTGATATTTCTTTCGGTTTTAAATCTTTGCCTATTCTGTTTTCCATAAATACAATGCTTGCATAAATATAACTTTAAAGACTTTAGACTAGGAAGTAAATTGCGATCAGATAATACCTTCAATCTTGTTTCACTCATATGGCCCAACCATTGATGGCATATTCAAACAAAATCACTGTCAATCTCACATATAGTTGTCCCATGATCTGACTCAGTTCTTGCTTCTAACATAAACATATTTCCAACCTTATGTTTGAAGAACCAGAATCTAATAACCATTTTTGATCATGACGTGCATCAATACTAATTGAGAAAAATTCATCAGTCATACTTGAACCTATTTTAGTTTTGTTCTCTTCCTTTGTCTCTTTTGGAGTGTCTTCTTTGGAAGCTTGTTGTCTCTTCCAACAATCCTTCTTCAGGCGTCCCGATTTTCCACAAAACCAACACTTAAGCTTTCTCTCTCTGCCCTTCGACTTTGACAGAGAGAAATCGCTCTGACCCTGTCCTCTTTCTTTAGGTCTTCCTCTGACCATCGTCGCCTCAGATGTAGAGGTTTCTGAATTGGTTTTCTTCCTTGTTTCCTCACACAACAGTGCTCAAACAATAACATCAAACTCAGTACTTTCTTCTGTGATGAAAATAATAGAGGTAACAAAGTGATTCCATGACGGGGGAAAATAACATAATAATGTAATCGCCTTATCTTCATATTCAAATTTTACTCCCATGCTAGTCAACTGGACTAAAAGAGTATTAAAATTATTTAAATGATCAACTATTTTCATACCTTCCTTCATGCATAAAATGTACAATTGTGTTTTCAGGAAGATCCTGTTTGTCCAACTTCGTCCACAAACTGGATGTTGTCTTCTCCAAGACAATGTTGAACAAAATGTCATCGACCAAACACAGTCATATGTCACTAGGTGATCTCTCATCGATCTCACCCCAGTCTTCATTTTTTATGGTCACAGGTTTCTTTTCTTTTCCCAAAAGCGTCTGCACCACGCCTTATTGTACGAGCATATCATGCATCTTAACCTTCCAGATCTCAAAATTGTTCTTGCCATTAAATTTGTTAATTTCAAACTTGACACTTTGAGTCTTTGCCATTAGAAGAAGAAAAAATTCAAAAAACCACTACTTATAAAACCAATCCCTTTAAAAAATGTGGAGGAATAATGGTATAAAATCCAAAAGGTTTAATAAAAAAAAATTTAACAAAAAACCTTTTTACTTCATACCTTTACTTTTTAATTCATACCTTTACTCCATAAAAAAATAAATATATATTACTTCATACCTTTACGTTTTCAGAAAACATGTGAATGTTTTCTTGAAGGGAGATTGACGCTTCTTCACTATGTATGGGGGATCGCTAGTGTGAGGTCAATGCTATAATATTCCTAATATAAAAAGTATGCAAAACAGAAATAAAATGCTAGAAATGGTAGATGAACAACAATATAACCAGAACGACACCACAATAATACTGAAATGATAACATAATAACACGAGAAAGAGAACTTCGATCACTGAGAGCAATGTTCACTTATCTCTTCGAGGGGGGAACCTCTAGTTGAGCAGATCTCTATTAAAATAATATCCAAGAAAACAATTATCATACCCTCAAATCTTATTTATACTAAATATGTCTATCAAAAGAACCATCTAGAGGAAGATCCTTCTAGAAGTGGAAGCTTCTATTAGGTATTCTTACATTCGACTTATTCTTCCTTATTGCTAGGCCTTATTAATATTGACCTTTATTACATAGAAATATATTATTCTACCTACGTGAGGGGTTAGGTCCCCAACATGTCCTCCCCCTTAAAAACAACCTTATCATCAAGGCTTGAGATGTGGAAATTGTTGTAGAATGGTATTTGGTTCCCAAGTGGCATCTGTTGGGGTTGTATATTTCCACTGGACTAACACTTCCCTGATGGTTTGATGATGTAGGTGACGCTCACGCTGGTCCAAAACTGCTTCTGGATGTATCCAAATGGATCCTTATTCATCCAACTCGGGAAGGTTGGTTTGAGTTTGGCACTTGGCTCCGATCACCTTCTTTAAGAAGGAAACATGAAAAATATGATGTATCTTAGAATGACTGGGAAAAGATAACCAATAGGCCACCTGTCTCACACGCTTGAGAACGGTATAAGGACCATAAAATTTGGGTGCCAGTTTCTGAAAAGTGTCAGCCTTGAGGGAATTTTTCTTGTAAGGTTGTAGTCAAAGAAACACCTGATCCCCTTCTGCAAATTGACGTTCATAGTGACCTTGATCTTCTTATTGCTTCATGCGATTCTGGGCCATGACCAAATTTTCTTTGAGGGTATGGAGAACAACCTCTTCAACTGTAATCATTTGGTCAATTGCCTATAACTTGAAGACGCCGGATAAATATGAGATAAATGAAGGTGGACTTTATCCATATACTGCTTCAAAAGGAGTCATGGGGGTAGTTGTATGGTATGAAGTGTTGTACCGCCATTCATCTAGTCGTAACCATTGAGCCCACTGATTTTTCTTTTTTGATGAAAAACACTTCAAATATGTTTCCAAACACTTGTTGACAACTTTAGTTTGACCATGAGTCTGGGGATGATAAGTTGTGCTAAGATGAAATTGGGTGCCTTGTAGGTTGAACAGTTCTTGCCAAAAATTGTTGGTGAAATTTGGGTTGCGATCAGAAACAATAGAATGAAACATGCTATGCAGCTTGAAGACTTGATCCATGAAACATTGAGCCATAGTGGCTACTGTAAATTGGTGTTGAAGTGAACATAAATCAATATACTTGGAAAGGCAATCACCGACCCCCATGATGACTGATTTATTTCCTGATTTAAGCAAGCCTAGAATAAAATCCATATAGATATCCTACCAAATAGTAGGTGGAATCCGAAGTGGTTGTAGTGTGTTAGGAGATTTGACTGTTTCACCCTTGTTGTGTTGGCACACATCACATTCAACCGCAAAATTATGAATGTCCTGTTTCATACCAAACCAGAAAAAAGAATGTTTGACCCTGTCATAGGTTTTGGTAAACCCTGAGTGCCTAGCTATGGGTGTAGCATGAAGCTCAGAAAGTACTGTGGATTTAAGTTTTGACTGTTTACTTAAATACAAACAACCTTTGTATCGAATCTCATCATGGAGAAAGAGTACCCTTTGGCAACTAGAGAATTGGACTGCAATTGTTGTATCAAATGTGAACTTTTGGGATCGTGTAGCAATTCCTGGTGAACGGCTTGGAGCCAATATGGTACAATGAAGGAGAGAGAAAAAAAGGGCCCTTCATTTTCATATTTTCTAGAAAGTGCATCCACAACCACATTGTCTTTTCCTTTCTTGTAAATAATCTCATAATCATATCCAAAGAGCTTAGTTAGCCATTTTTGTTGCTTTGGGGAGGAGATGTGTTGTTGCAGAAAATACTTGAGGCTTTGATGATCTGTCTTAATTTGGAAGCGTTTCCCCAATAGATAAGGGTGACAAAGATCAACGACATGTAGAATAGCCAACACTTCATTTTCATAGATTGATTTGCCCAAATTTCGTTCAGAATGTTGTCTGCTAGTAAAGGCCAAAGGCCGACCCTCTTACATAAGGACAATGTTAATTCCTTTCCCTGAAGCATCACATTCCAGGACAAAGGTCTTTGTGAAATCAGTAAGTGCCAGGATTGTAGTGGTGCACATGTCCATCTTCAAGGTTTGAAAATCTTGAGCAACTGCTGGAGTTTAGGTGAGATAATTATTTTTAAGGAGTGTAGTGAGGGGCCACAATCTTTCCATAATTCTTGAAAAACCTATGACAATAACCTGTTAAGCCCAAAAATCCATGCAATCTTTTGAGAGTCTTTGGGTGAAGCCAGTATTGCATAGCTTCAATATTTTTAGGATCCAGCCTGACACCGTTATTTCCAACAAGATGACCGAAGTACTCAACTTTTGAGGTGCCAAAAGCAAATTTAGATTGTTTCAAGAAAGTTGGTGTTGAGATAGTAGATGGAGAACTCGATCCACATGAGCAAGATGGTCTGTCCAGGTTTTTCTATAGATGAGGATATCATGAAACAAAACTAAGACAAAAGGACGGAAACAGGGATGAAAGATATGATTCATGAGGCTTTGGAAAGTAGAGGGATCATTACACAAACCAAAGGGCATGAGAAAAAACTCATAGTGTCCCTCATGAGTTCTAAAGGAAATATTAGGAATTTCTTCCTCTTTCATACAGATTTGGTGGTAGCTAGAACGAAGATCAAGTTTAGTAAAGAACTAGGTGCCACTCAATTCATCCAAGAGGTCATCAATGATAGGAATGGAAAATTTATCTTTAATGGTGAGTTTGTTGAGGGCACGAAAATCAGGACACATGCACCAAGATCCTTATTCCTTCATGACCATAAACATAGGAGAAGAGTAGGGGCTCGTACTAGTGTGGATAACACCTGCGTTGAGCAGTTATTGAACCATTTTCTCAATTTCATTTTTTGGGGAAAAGGAGTCATGATAGGTACAGATATTGGGAGGAAGGCTTTTTGGGACAAGGGGAATGGAATGATCATGAACACCATGGGAAGGAGGGAGCCCTTGGGGACTGGAAAAAACCACTTGATGTTTAGAGAGGATGGATTGGAGGTCTTGCGGCACAGAGGGTGTATCAGTTGCTTGTATGGCATGGAGATGGGAAATCACACCCAAATGACCTTTTTTGAGCATATTTTCCATGCGGTGGGAACAAATGATATCAAGGGAACTGACAGTGATTCCTTCGAACTTATATTGTTGGCCCTCTTGGTTGAATTGCATGTTGAATTCTTTAAAATCCATGAGAATGGGACCCAAAGTCCTTAGCCAGTCTGCACCCAAAACAATGTCACAACCACCCATGTCGATAGAAAACATATGAGATTTCAGGTGGTAGTCACCAATTTGGAGACAAACATTTTAACAACTCCCTCCACATTTCATGGACCCTCCATTGGAAATCATGATTTGAAAATTATTGACAGCATGGATATAGCAATTAGTTTCTTGGGAAATGCAACGATGAATAAATTATGGTAACTTGCACTATAAACAAGAATGATGAACTTCCTATGCTTGATGTAGCCAATTAGTTTGAGGGTTTGGGGAGAAGAGAAGCCCATGAGAGCATTTAGGAAAATGACTGGTTCTACTTCGGGAGGGTCTGAGGGAGGGGTAATGTTGGTGGGTTCATGTGACTCAGACACGAGGAGATCTTCAATATCCTCTTCTGAAACATCCTCTAATATGGCTGTAAAAATATTTTGTTCCTTACACTTGTGTCCCAAAAAATATTTGTCATCACAATTATAACAAAGGCCTTTGAGTTGGCGTTCAACCATTTCGGCCCTGGTCAATTTTTGGATCTTTAGTGGAGTAGAAGAGGGAGTGGGATTTACTAGTTTAGTGTGAGGAATAAAGGATGGTTTTTGGTTTTGAGAAGAGACAAATTGATGTGCTTCCTTAGCTCGTTTAGAATCCTCCACCCAATTATGAGGCAGAGCCATGAGGACATGGGTACGAATCTCATCCTTGAGGCCACTGACAAAACATTCTCGGAAAAAATCATCAGACATGCCCTTTGTACGAAAACCAGTCACTCGAAAGCAATTATCAAGTATTCCACTGTGCCAGATTGTTTCAACTTTGTCAAACAACCTAAATGGTTGGTGTCAGTGTCAAAGTGTTCATAAAGCTCTGCCACAAAGTGTGTCCAAGAAACATACCCTTGACAAACAATTTTTCTCTATTATTGCCAAAGTTCTTGATCTATATGGAGAACACCATACCGAAGTTTGGCCAAGTCATCTGTAATGTTTTACAAAGAGAAATAATGTTCCATTTGAGTTACCCAACGAGTGGGATCTGAGCCATCAAATTTGGTCGCATCCACTCGCGGAAGGTGTAGGTCACGCTAAAAGTGATGGGGATGAAAATTATGGGAATGAGTAGAAGTTTCATCTTTGGTATGCAAAGGTGGGTCAGATAAAGTGGGATATGCAGGAATATGCAGCTTGGTGTAGATCATCGAAGCAATAGATTTAAGTTGGGTGGTCATGTCTTATTTGAGGTAGCGATGGAGGAATCTATGGTTTTATTGATGGTGAAAATATTGGCACTGAGTTGTCTCACTTCTTGTTGGGTCTCCGTGAAATTAGATTGCAAGGTATTGAAGCGAGCTTCCAAGTCTAGGCTATGGGTATGGGCCATGATGACGAGGGAACTGAAGAGGGGTGGGTAGGGTTAAACATTTTGCTAAAAAATGATAGGTATGAATTTGATAAGGGAGAAGAGATGAATCCAATGGAATAGGTCTCAAATAATGGTGCAAAAAAATCCATACTTTTTTTTTTTACACCTACGGAGTTATACTGTTGTTTGAAGAATAATGCAGTAACGAAATGCCCAAATGCTTAACCAGTAAGAAATGTGTAGTGATTTCGCAACTTGAACACAGTTGCACGACAATAGGTCCTGTCTATTTTATTTTTTGTTTTCGTCCCCAAGGGTTAGATATTCAAGGGTTCTACAGAAAAGGGTTTGCCCTGTGTTATAGCTCTCTAATATATGTGAGGCGTCCAACAATAGTACTCAGACCAATATCTCAGGGCACCAACTAAGGAGGCTAGATCATTCCCTTAGCCGTACTACCCGACTACCCAGGTACTAGAGAGTATATTCCCAAGTGTTGTTATCGGTGACACTATAGCAGTTAAGGGGTTGATTAGTTTATCTAAAGAGGGCTTCAGGAAATCTAGGTCGATCTGTATACAGGTGTTGTATGATGCGCTACCACTCGAAGGGGTACTAACATGGGTTACAAGGGTGCCCAACAGATGTGCACTTATGTACCACTTGTATTTCCTGCATATATGAATCCCTCAACCATGGGTTTATGTGTGTAATGACATATTTTTGTAGCTTAAAGATGTCGGAATATGTTTCTACCCTGGAAAAAAATTACCCACAATTTTCTACCGAAGAAAGTTCTCTGATACCACTTGTAATATTCTAGATATAAAAAGTATGTAGAACATAAATAAAATGCTAGAAATGGCATATGAACAACAATATAACCAGAACAACACCACAATAATACTGAAATGATAACAGAATAACAGTAGAAAGTGCACTTTGATTACTGAGAGCAATGTTCACTTGCCTCTTTGAGGGGCCAAACTCTAGTCAAGCAAAGCTCTATTACAATAATATCCAAGACAACAGTTCTCATACCCTCGACTCCTATTTATACTAAATATGTCTATGTAAAGAATCATCTAGAGGAAGATCCTTCTATAAGCGAAATCTTCTATTAGGTCTTCTTACATTCGACTTGTTCTTCCTTATTGCTAGGCCTTATTAATATTGACAATTATTACATCAGAATATATTATTCTACCTACGTGAGGGGTTAGGTCCCTAACAAATGCTCCTTCACTATGGATGGGAGAGCATCGACGCTCTGTGATACAGAAACCGGGTGCGCGACTTTTACGAAAATTGGAATTTCATAAGTGTGAGGGCGTCGATGCACCTCTAACACTACCTAAGGAGCGTCGATGACTTTCTACTCAATTCCCACCTGCGACACCTACTGAATTCACCTTTGCTATGATACCAATTGTTAGAATTGCAAATGCGGAAAACACAATTCGCATATGATAATCAATAATCACACAGATAAGAAACACAAAGATTTCATGTGGTTCACCCAAACGTTGGGCTACGTCCACCAAGCATAGGTATCAATTGTCTTATTATTCAGATGATGGAGATTACAACAAACTTGCAAGCTCGCATTTGCAATTCTAACATATAAGAATGATGATAGATTTGTTTTAATTTCAGATCTGTCATGCCTATAGAGACATCAAATCCTTCTAAATGCAAACATTTATTCAAATTGTATACTTTAAAAAAAATTGCATCTCTAAGAATTTGATGTATCTTAATGATGATAAATTAGACTACACTAATTACATTCAAAAAACAATATAAGATAAAAAGAAATTAAAATCTCATATTTCTGATAAATGTTTTCAATCTTAATAAAATGTGTTAAATTTACTTATTAATAGTGTTTATTTTACTTACTAACACATTCATTTTAATTTTCAAATCTTTTAGTCCGAGAACAATCATGTTTTATCTGAAATTTTTAACAAACATTCACTCATCTGGTCTTTTAAATATTTCCATTCTCAGATATTTTTCTCGATTTTTAACAAACTAGGAGATAATCCTAGAAGAACATGATAAAACACGACCCAAGTCAATTGCTCTTTCTTTCACGGCAATAAAGCTTAAATTTCTGGTTTTATAAAGACCTTAACATTGCGTCTAAATATTGCTCACTTTGTCACTACACATGATCGATGGATTCGTTGAAGCAGATGGTCGATACGCCTCCCTCGCGACTCTAACATCAAATTTTACGTGTTCTGCCGTTGCAACACGAAATTAGAAGTCAGAAGCTAGAGCATTGATTTAGATGGTATCTACTTAATTGATTAATATTTTTATTCAGAAATTATATACTCTTATTTCGTAAATGACCACGTCTCGGTTGGCAGAATGGTCGTTGGTGATACAAAATCTGTGTTTCGTTGGAAAAAGTAGGATTTTGTCATTAGGTTTGCATTTTATTTTGTAAGATATTACATTGTTTTATACATAGTGAGTGGTTCTAATGGTTATGAACACATGTTTTTCTTTTTAAAAAGTTAAAAGTTCAAATCTAGAGGAGTTAGGTTATGTATACATCCTTAAACTTTATCAATTAAATAATTAGACAATCCTAATGTTATGTAAAAACAATATATAAACAATCAATTAAATATACATCATACATAATACAACACAATTCAAACAAATATATAACTATATTGCTGTTTTTAGATTTTTGTGGTGAAATGTTTCGAAGTTATTTGCAGGAGAATTAACAATTAATTTCATTTTGTCATCCACTTTTCGAATCCGAATAAAAATTCTCATCAGTTAAAAAACTTACTAATCTTAATCCATTAATAGTATATATGCAAGACAATATAAAATAAGCTATCTATAAACCTACTTGCAGAGCTAAATAAAAATTAAAAATTATATATATAAATATTGTTTTACAATATTAATAATATTGTAAAACTATATATATATATATATATATATATATATATATATTATAAAAATAAACTTTGAAAATAAATTGTATTGATATTTTATAAACATAAACTTAAATTATTCTATTTTATTATATTGTTAAATATTTACATTCCAAACATTTTCCTACTCACAATTACAGTTCAACAAAAATAAATAAAAACAACTATATTAATCATACTGTAAAACAATATAAAAAAATAAATAAATATATAAACAATATTATAACATAAAAAATAAATATTATAAAATTAAACTTTAAAAATAAATTTTATTAATATTTTATAAACATAAACATAAATTATTCTCTTTTATTATATTTTTAAATATTTACATTCCAAACATTTTCCTACTCCCACTTAAACACTCTTATTAGCTTTGTAAGTAACTTTAGGATAACGAAATCAAAAGCGATTGGTTAAATCGCAGATATTAGACTTGTTGAAATTCTCTCACCATATTAGATTCAAATATCCAAGTTTTTCTTATTATCAATATTCAAATATCCAAGTTTTTATCAATATTCAAATATCCAAGTTTTTCTTATTATCTACATTCAAATTCTTTTTCATCAATATTCAAATATCAAGTTTTTCTTATTATGTATATTCAAATATCCAATATCCGAGTTACATTGAGCATCTGTCTTTGATGGTTAATGGTTTCTCAAAAGTAGAAATTCGTTCTCTTCACCAATAGGCGAGGTAGGTATTGTATGTGTTATAGGATTGTAACTATTGCTATTAGGCATTGAGAGGGTTATTAATTATATTTAAATTAATATTAGGAATTGAAAGGGTTATTAATTATACTTAAATTAATATTAGGAATTGAAAGGGTTATTAATTGTAGTTAAATTAATATGTGAGGTAGATATTGTATTGAAAGGGTTATTAATTGTAGTTAAATTAATATGTGAGGTAGATATTGTATGTGTTATAGGATTGTAACAATTGCTATTAGAGATTGAGAGGGTTATTAATTATACTTAAATTAATATTAGGAATAGAAAGGGTTATTAATTGTAGTTAAATTAATATGGATATAATATTTCAAAAATAAAATTTGAAATTTTAGATATTTAAAATATTTATAGTTAAGTTAAATTTATAATTATTATTTTTTTAATTTTTTATATTATAGATTTTAATTTTAATAAACATTAAAAAAGATGAAAAGATAATAAATACTTAAAATAATTAGCAAAAGATTTGATTACACATTTCATCTTTTAAAATTGCAAAAATATATCAAGTCTAAGAAAGAATAGGATTGTATCCAAGTATGACAAAATATTTAATAATTTGTTGGTATGACTACTACCATCATAGACTTTACTCCAAATAAAAATCAAACCTAAATACAAATTTCTTGAGTGCTTAAAATAGACTTTACCACAAATTAAAAAAAAAAAAGTCTAAATACAAAATTTTTATATTCTAAGTGTTTAAAATATTCAAAGTGACTTACATAGGAACTTCAACTTTTATTTTATTTTATTTTAATTTATTACTCTAAGTATCTTAGAGTTTATTTGTATAGTGCATTTCACTTCTTTTCAATACAAAGAAAGACTATGAAATTCATTTGCAATTCTAAGGTAGGTTTGAAAATGGCTAAAAGAGTCACTCCCAACTCTAAAGTATGCTTAAAAAATAAATACTTATTTTCAAATTCTTATTATTAAAAAAAATTATTCAACTATAGTGCAATTTCGTACTTTTACTTTAAATAAATTATTATTTATTTAAAAATAGAAGGAATTATTACTCTTTAGATTAATATTCATAGATTTCCACAATATATACTAATAATATTTAAGAAAATAAATTATCATTTATTTAAAGATAGAAGGATTTATTACTCTTTAGATTAGTATTCATAAATTTCCACAATATATCAATAATATCTAAGAAAATAAATTATCATTTATTTAAAGATAGAAGGATTTATTACTCTTTAGATTAGTATTCATAGATTTCTACAATATATACCAATAATATCTAAGAAATATAGATTTAGAAATTATCAATAATAAAAAATTAAAATGCATTCATACTTATCTAGAAAACAAAATTCCAACTCTTTCCATCCATTAAAATGCATTCATACTTATCTTAAAAACAAAGTTCCAACTCTTTCCATCATAAAACCTTCTTGTAACATTATCATTATGATTATTTTATAAACTCTATCCATAACTATCTTTATCTGATCATTTCCCTTACTTCTAAATAAACTAAGGAAACCCATTGAAATTGAATCATGTAGTCTACTCAAGACTAGAAGTGAAATGTTCTTGTTCATATTCCCATTTGTTCATATTCCCATTTGTTAGCTTCAATATGTTATAAGTTCACTAATAAAAATGGAACTATTTCTTATTAACTTTTCTATCATATGTAATATATTTGGCCTATAAACATAATTGTCCAAATTCATGTTTGTTTTCCTCACTTTCTTCATAAGTTTGTAATGGTGTGTCTCTCTAATCAACTATAATTGATGATCTTCTAGAGAAATAAAAATCTTGCTCAATTTGTATAATGTCTTCTCCCTCAACAAGTGTTCATTGAACTCTTCATTTGGCATGGTTATTATTAAGTTTTATGACACTACATAAATATGTGAAAACTTTGGAAGGTTATTAATTGTAGTTAAATTAATATGCGGGGTAGGTATTGTATGTGTTATAGGATTGTAACCATTGTTATTAGGGATTGAGATGGTTATTAACTATACTTAAATTAATATTAGGAATAGAGAGGGTTATTAATTGTAATTAAATTAATATGGATATAATATTTTTAAAATAAAATTTGAAATTTTAGATATTTAAAATATTTATAGTTAAGTTGAATTTATAATAATTATTTTTTTAATTTTTTTATATTATATATTTTAATTTTAATAAGCATTAAAAAAATGAAAAGATAATAAATACTTAAAATAATTAGCAAAAAATTAAATTACATACTTCATCTTTTAAAATTGCAAAAATATATAAAGTCTAAGAAAGAATAGGATTGTACCCTAGTATGACAAAATATTTAATAATTTGTTGATATGACTACTACCATCATAGACTTTACCTTAAATAAAAATCAAACCTAAACACAAATTTCTAGGTGTTTAAAATAAACTTTACCACAAATAAATAAATAAAAAACCTAAATACAAAATTTTTATATTCTAAGTGTTTAAAATATTCAAAGTGAGTTGCATAGGGACTTCAACTTTTATTCTATTTTATTTTAATTTATTACCTTAAGTATCTTAGAATTTATTTTATTTAAGTTTATTTGTATAGTGCATTTCACTTCTTTTCAATACAAAGAAAAACTATGAAATTCATTTGCAATTCCAAGGTAGGTTTGAAAATGGCTAAAAAAGTCACTCCCAACTCTAAAGTATGCTTAAAAAAATAAATACTTATTTTCAATTTAGTATTTTTATTTTAAATAAATTATTATTTATTTAAAGATAAGGAATTATTACTCTTTAGATTAGTGTTCATAGATTTCCACAATATATACCAATAATATCTAAAAAAATAAATGATCATTTATTTAAAGATAGAAGGATTTATTACTCTTTAGATTAGTATTCATAGATTTCCACAATATATACCAATAATATCTAAAAATATATAAATTTAGAGATGATCAATAATAAAAAAAATTAAAATGCATTCATACTTATTTAGAAAACAAAGTTCCAATTCTTTCCATGCATTAAAATGCATTCATACTTATCTAGAAAACAAAGTTCCAACTCTTTCCATGATAAAACTTTCTTGTAACATTATCATTATGATTATTTTATAAAATCTATCCATACCTATCTTTATCTGATCATTTCCCTTATTTATGAATGAACAAAGAAAATCCATTGAAATTGAATCATGTAGTTTACTCAAGACAGACTAGAAGTGAAATGTTCTTGTTCATATTCCCATTTGTTAGCTTCAATATGTTATAAGTTCACTAATAAATATGGAACTACTTCTTATTAACTTTTGTATCATATGTAATATATTTGGCCTATAAACATAATTTTCCAAATTCATGTTTGTTTTCTTCACTTTCTTCATAAGTTTGTAATGGTGTGTCTCTCTAATCAACTATAACTGATGATCTTCTAGAGAAATAAAAATCTTGCTCCATTTGTATAATGTCTTCTTCTTAAACAAGTGTTCATTGAACTCTTCATTCGGAATAGTTATTATTAAGTTTTATGACACTACATAAATATGTGAAAAGTTTGGACACTTCATACAATCTTCCTTGGATGCATTGAACGAAACTATTAAAATTATAAATAATGTATCAATCCAATTATTGGTGGTCTCCATAAAAAAACATAAAACTTTATTCATGATTTTGTTTGAGTACTTAACCATGCTATGAACTAACACACACAAAAAAATGATCTATTTCAAATGACATGCATTTTCAACCTTGCTTTATGTCTCATTAAAATGTAAAAATGTATTCATGATTTTGTTTCAATAATTAATCATGCTATTGAACTAACACCCCAAAATAAGAATAAGTTCTACTTCAAGTGGTATGCATTCTCAACATTGTCTTATGTCTACATGACCTAAAAATATATTATGATCATTGTAAATGATAATATGTTTTCCAAGAAGATAATATCATCATACTTCACCTCTTAAAGGATTTAGAAATTGTATGGGTGAGTGTAAGCTAATGATGGTCTCTCATGATGCGTTAGTGACAATTCAAACCTAGAAAAAAATCAATCTGTTAACTTGGAGGGATTATTCAAGGTACTTTTACAATGAATTTGAATATGGTGTAAGAAGATGAAACATAGGAAATTAAATTATATTTCCGAATATACAACTTTTATTCAAATTCATTGTGAATAACTAGGTCAATTTGTTTTTTTGTTAAAAGAGGTATCTTATTTTTCCAACAAAATATAAGGTATATGTTTTTGTTCATGCAGGTGTTGAGTGTCTTAACGATATAATTTCTTTCCAAAAACTTGTGTACTTGTATAGAACCCATTTTTCTTGTGCTGTGTATCTTTTGTAAATTTTTAATATTAATTTTCTATTTTTTTTTTAAATTATCAAAGTCAACATATGCCTGAAATTACAGTCTCTTTTCTTCGTGCAGGCTAAAAGGGTCTTAAAATGATAA
>ML780945.1:213042-231574 GCA_009831015.1 Picea engelmannii | reverse complement strand
TTTGTGAAACTTAAACCATTGTTTTTATTCTCAACTCGTCCTTATAAATTTACCAATGCATTCGTTGCACATTCAAATGTGTATGTTTCAAAGTTGTTAGAACATTGCAACCAAAAATCTCATATAATAAATGATTCAAGAGCCCATAGCAATAAGGATCAAAGCATATAAGACCAGATCCATCATAACCTTTATAGGATCAAATGTAACCAGTAAATCTTCATGCTCAAAGGCTTAGTAATCAAACAAATCCAAATGCGCAATCAAGGTGAGAGTAATCCAAAGGACATAAGTTTGAAAAAACCTTTAGCAGTCATGTGATAAACCAATGGTCAAGTGTCTTTCGGAAAAATCAATAAAAGACGACGACAGTCCAAACAATGAAAGAGGCGTTTTCACACTTTCAATTGTGAAAACTGAATCGAAACCAAATTGCAATTGTCGCAAAAATGAAACAAATGTCTAGAAGCACAATGCGACGATGATTTGTCGTTGATGAGACAAGGGGTGTAGGCAGCTTTTTTAAGAGCAATTAAAAAAAAGAATTGGCTGCCAACACAAATATATAAAATCTCTCAGGTCAGATGGAGGAGGAGAATACAACTCCAACGAATTTGCAAATTTCTACAAATCACAAGACATTATCATGCAAACTACAGCCAGGTATACTCCACAACAGAATGGAGTGGCTGAAAGGAAAAACCAGAAAATAATGAACATGGCTAGAAGCCTACTCAAAGAGAAATGTTTTTCAAATATGTTTTGTGCTGAAGAAGTAGCATGCTCAACTTATCTCTTGAATAGATCTCCAACGACCAATCTAAATATGAAAGTCCCTCAAGAAACATGGAGTGGGACAAAGCTAAATGTAGTGCATCTAAGGACGTTCAGATGCATAGCATATGCTCACATACCTTTCGAATTAAGAAATTGGATGATAGAAGTCATAAATGTATCTTTACTGGATACAGTGAAACATATAAAGCTTACAGTCTTTACAATCCAATCTCAAAGAAACTAATTCTTAGTAGAGATGTAAAATTTCTGGAAAATCAACTCTGGAACGAAGCTGAAAATCAACAAATGGATAGTCAAAATCCATTGTTGCCCAGTTCTGAAAACACAAAAAATTCAGGACAACCAATACCTCAAACTACTCTTCCAAGATTGTAGGTACAAGGACAAGCTAAAAACTCTCAAAATAACTCAACTTCCAGCAGAGACTCATCCTCTTAACTTCAAAATCAGAGAACTCGAAGTTTGAGAGAAATCCATCAGCAGTTGGATGACATTGAACAACACAATCTTTTTGCCTTAATGTCATGTCAACCTACATCTTTTAAAGAAGCAGATAAGGAGCCACATTAGGTTCAAGCCATGAACCAAGAGATTGACTCCATTGAGAAGAACAAGACACGGGATCTTGTTGATTTTCCCAGACACAAGAAGAGTATTGGTGTCAAGTGGGTTTACAAAACTAAACTCAATGAAAAAAGGAAGATTGAAAAACACAAGGCAAGACTAGTTGCCAAAGGATTCTCACAACAACCAGGTACTGATTATGGTGAAACTTTTGCTCCAGTAGCAAGAATAGACACTTTAAGGACTCTATTGGCCATAGCATCCCAACACAAATGGAAAGTATACCATATGGATGTCAAGTCAACTTTCCTGAATGGCTCCTTAGAAGAAGAAGTTTATGTCAATCAACTATCTGGATTTGAAGTCCAAGAGCAGCCAGCCAAAGTATATCGGTTGAAGAAAGCCTTGTATGGCTTAAAGCAAGCTCTAAGAGCTTCATACAACAAAATTGACACTTACTTGATCAAAAGTGGTTTCAGCAGAAGCCAAAATGAGCCAACTCTTTACACAAAAACAAATCAGCATGGTAAAATTTTGATTGTATGTCTATATGTTGATGACATGATATATACTGGAAATCTTAAGTTAACCAGTTTTAAACATTCCATGCAATCTGAGTGTTAGATGAAAGATCTTGGCATAATGAAATATCTTTTGGGGATTGAAGTTGATCAGTCAACCAAAGGAATTTTTTTCTGTTGGAAAAAGTATGCAACATACATCATCAAAAGATTCTGAATGGAAGAATGCAATCCAACAGAAACCCTATACCCCTAGGCACAAAATTGAGCAAGAAAGATGAAGGCCCAATAGTGGACCCTACCCTATACAAAATTTTAGTAGGCAGTTTGTTGTATCTTATAACAACTAGTCCTGATATTATGTATGCAACTAGCCTTGTTTCTAGATTCATGGAATCCCCCAAAGATTCTCACTGGAAGATGGTGAAACGGATTCTGAGATATGCTGCAGGAACTCTCAATTTTGGCTTATGGTACACTGAATCTGATGATAATCATCTCTCTATTTACACAGACAGTGATTTTACAGGCAACCTAGATGAAAGGAAAATTACCTCAGGACATGTTTTTCACCTGGGCACGAACTTGATTTCATGGGTATCAAAGAAGCAACCAATTGTATCAATATCATCTGCAGAGGCAGAGTATGTCATTACTACTTCCTGTGACAACACCTCAACAATTGCTCTATCCAAAAATCATGTGTTTCACAAGAAAAGCAAACACATTGACACTCTCTTTCACTTCATCCGCAAGCTAGTCAATAATGATGATATTGCACTTCAATTCTGTGGATCTCGAGATCAGCTCGCAGATATCTTCACAAAGCTACTGCGAAAATCCATTTTTGATTTTCAGAGACAACACTTGGGCATCATTAGTGCTGATGTTTGTAACTGTTGAGTTTAAGAGGGAGTGTTAAATATAATGTAGCCTCAACAGTCTAACTGTACATTGCCAGTTGTCCTGACCAGTTGTACTATCATTTCTTGATGTTCTTGATTTGATTGAGCCTATTTAGCTCAGCTATTTTCCCTTTTCTCATTATATTATTTTCCTAATATACTGAATACTATTTCTGCTCTACTTTTTCTCTATATTCTCTGCTTCTAATTTTATCAAAACTGTCATTCACCACCCTCCCCAGGCTGAAGGGTTGTGAATAATTTCCATCTAACGATGATTACGTTGAATTCTAATTTAAAGGTAGGACTACATTGAAATCTTATTCAAAGGTAGGACATGGGGAAATTCGAATAAGATAGATTGATTTTACTGGCCAATTCGGAATAGGAGGCATTCTAGACGTTACTGAATGGAGATTTTAATTGGGTAAGGTAGAAAAATGGATGGCTGAAAACCAAATAGATTTTTTTTTTTTTTTTTCTGGACCTGGAAGCATCGGAGGTTACTGGAAGCAAGCATATGTATTCTCACCCATCTGGTTGGGTGCGCTACCGAAGAGGTATTGTTATATCACGAGAAGCTCCATGCACCAGATAGACTTATTTATTATTTTAAAGAAAGAAAGATTAAAGAATTTGATTCAAAGATAGGACGTAGGAAGACTATACACAATGTGTTTCCTTGATTTTGTTGTGGATTTTTCTTAGCCTCTCTTAGACTTCTGCATTATAATGTTTAGAATATTATAATTATTGTCTGTGTTTGAATGGATACGGTTTTACATGTCATGTTTTTTTACAGTATCTATATAGACACGGCGAAAAACTACTTCATGCTTGTTCTCAAAGGAATAACTATCCACATTACAACTAGATATCAAAGGTAGGTCTTTATATTGTTCAGGGGAAATAATAGATTCCATATAATCAAATTGTATTGCATTTATTTATTATTATAATCTATGTTTTATGTTTCTTATAATTTACCAGTGAAGAGATCAACGAATAGATCTAAGAAGTCATCCCTTGCTTGTATCTTCTTGATAGGTCTGTGTATGAGTTTTTACTACTGCAACCACTGCTTATGTCTCCACCCTTGTCTATGTCTTTGCTTCTACAACGAATTTCTTGCTTTGTCTATATATTTTCTTCTACAACTACTTGCTTTCTTTGTTGTTGAAACTATTACTATAACTACTGAGTGGAGTAGATCAGTTACTGGTTTTACTAAACTTGGCACATACTTAGTGCCTGACCAAATAACCCTCATTAACTGGACTTACTACTCCACAACTCATCTTGTTTACTATTACTTTTCAACTGGAAAATGCATATATAAAAAACAAAAACAAAGCCATATTACCTTGGGGTATGGACAAACAAAGCCATATTACCTTGGGGTATGGACAAATGATATTGTTGTTTGACATTTAAGGAACTTCCAAAATGCCTATATAGATGTGAAATTTCAATTTTTTGATGGGTGAATTATGTTTGAAAATTGTTAATTTTTGTTTCAAATCTTATATTTGCATCTCGTCTTGGTTGCAGACTCCCAATGCTAATGACGTAAGGACGCCCTTGACATTGGTTGAGTTAATATTGTATTTCATATACAAAAATAATAATTCTATCACGTGCCAAAAACTTACGTTCCCATATCTCATGGTGAAAATCAATGGTACGTTAGAATAATGGTGTCACCTCCTCCTATTTTATAGCAATTGGATTATGTCACTGACAAATCCATAGGGATGGATATGGTAGAAGGAACTGACTGCTATCATTTCAATAGTATGGCCCATCCGGCTTAGGCTATGCTGTTCCGACCGATTCGCTAGGCTCCCTCGCTTTTAACTAGCTCAGTTGTGGGGGCTAAGCTTGGTGCCATGAGGTGTCATCGTGGATTATGCAGGGATTAAGTTGCTCTGCAACAATTCTTGTTAAAATTGTATACATACCATGCAATTTATTTTCTCCTCTCCTATATGTTAATATAGACCTACTATGCTGAATAATTCAAATCATTATTGATATATCGTTTTACCACTAGGTACTAACATATGCTTAAAGGAAACAAATTATACATCATACTATACTAAAGTGATTCTATGGAAAAATGTTCCAGAAATGCCTTTGACTAACAACCTCATGCTTTCTTGGATATCAGGTTAGGGTTATAAATGGCACACAACTCACATAACTATTTCGAGTCTTTTATCTCATCATTCATAAAGAGACTTGAATTATACAAATACCTTATATGCATCTAAGTGTGTGTGAACTCGAGTTCTACCATAAACAGTGGTATTGGTTATCCATGTTGGAAATGTTGGAAAAGGGCAAGTATTGGTACTATTTAATAGATATGAGAGTTCTATTTACATCAGTACTCTCATCCCTTAATGGGTTGTGTTACCAAGGCCTAATTACGATTCATTATTTCTCAAAACGATAATGGTGAAACCATAGAGTCATCATGCTTTGGTATTCTCATTCGAGGGTTTCTTTGTTTTTACTATATGTTCACTTACACTCGGCGCTACCATCGTTGGATATAGGTAAAAATCCTCCCTTGTAACAAGGTTTAAATATGTAATGCTCGCTTCTAGTTATATATATTTTCTTTTTAATTCTTACTTGAAATTACATATAATGATTTACATGCAGTTTTGCTGAAGTTTGGTGGCCGACTTACACCAAAACAAAACAATGAGCTGGTAAACCATCTGATCTTTTTTTTGAAGGTTAATAAATAAATCTATAGTTTACACTTCATCTATAGTAAACCTTTGGTTTCAGGATTTCACTACCAAAAAAAAAATGTATTTATCAAGTCTTATGACAAATAGTGGAGCTCCAAGGCGAGATTCCATTTGTTTTTCAGTCATACATTTGATTTAGATTTTCATTTAAACGTTTGGTTGTAGTTTTAACGCTATACTTTCCTATATTTTAAATCAAAATTAAATTATAGAATTTTTCAAAATAAACTTGTTAAAAAGTTTTGTTCAAACAATTGTTTTGAGTTGGTATAATTACTAACTTACTTATTATAACATCTACATGTATATGTTGGAGTTACTTCACACACACTTGATTTTTTTCTTTTCTTAAGGTTTTTCCTTGTTTATTAGTCATTATTTAGTCTCCTATATTTTAGGAAGAATATTCCTCTAGGGAGAATATTCTCTTTAGTTTTCACTTCAGTTGAGTGACGTCTAGAAGCTATATTGGTATTGTCACCATGCAACATTGGGATCATCACCATTTAATGCAAATTGTCCTTGGGATCATCACCATACTAGCGCATTACCCATGATTCCTCGGTCAATTGCAAACAATGTCCACACCATGCATTGGGTCAATTTTCCTGTGTTATATTCAAAAGTGAAAATGGCTACAACTATAATCAAGAAAAAAAAATTGAAAACTTAGAAATTGGCTATTAACTTACATCTAGCCTCATTTGGGTGTACATAACCTCTATTTATCTCAGAGGGTTCTTAGGGTTCCCCCTGACTACTTGTCTTCTCCAAAACCTAACCTAATGACTATATTAGATCAGTCACATTCCAGAGTAGGAGCGGAAACTCCCACTTCGCTCGCAATCGTTCAAGCGTGCTTCAAAAAATTTTCTATCGCTAATTTTGGGTGTGTTTAAAAATCGTTGAGTTCAGACATGCTTTATAATATTCACCGAGACTGCCATTGTTGAGATTCCAAAAATATTCCCATGCACTGAACGGTCCTGCTCCACGTGCTTTCCAATGATGCTCCTGTATCAATTGGTATGCATACCATCGCATACCATTGGTATACATATAATTTATAGGTTATTTTTAGGGTTTTAGTTGTCTTAGGGTTTTAGAGGTAGTTGTCTTAGGGATTCTCAAGTATGCATACCATTGTATTGCAATGATATGCATACCATTTATAGGTTATTTTTAGGTTTTTAGTTGTATTATGGTTTTAGAGGTAGCTATCTTAGGGATTCTCAAGTATGGAATACCATTGCATACCATTTCATACCATTGGTATGCATACCATTTATAGGTTATTTTTAGGGTTTGAGTTGTCTTCTAGGGTTTCAGTGGTAGTTGTCATAGGGATTCTCAAGTATGCATACCATGGTATTGCAATGGTACCCATGTCATGGTATTTCAATGGTATGCATACCATGGTATCAGAATGGCATGTGTACCATCGATATGCTTACCATTGCAGACCATTGCTATGCATACCATTTATAGGATATTTTTAGGGTTTTAGTGGTAGTTATCTCAGTGATTGTTAAATATGCACACCATAGTATTGCAATGGTATGCATACCATGGTATTGAAATGGCATGCATACCATGGTATCACAATGATATGCATACCATTGGTATGGATACCATTTATAGGTTATTTTTAGGGTTTTAGTTGTATTAGGGTTTTAGTAGTAGTTGTCTTAGGGATTCTCAAGTATGGAATACCATTTATAGGTTATTTTTAAGGTCTTTCTTGTCTTAGCGTTTTAGTGGTAGTTGTTTTATGGATTCTCTAGTATTCATACCATTGAATACCATGGTATTGCAATACCATGCTATGCATACCATGGTATTTAAATGGTATTTCAATCATATGCATACCATGGTATTGTAATGGTATGCATACCATTTCATACCAATGGTATACATACCATTGATATGCATACCTTTTATAGGTTATTTTTAGAGCTTTAGTTGTCTTAAGGTTTAAGTGGTAGTTGTCTTAGGGATTCTCAAGTCTGGAATACTATTGGTATGCATACCATTTATAGTCTATTTTTAGGGTTTTAGTTGTCTTATAGGTTTTTATTGGTAGTTGTCTTAGGGATTCTCAAGTATGCATACCATTTCATACCATTGGTATGGATACCATAGTATTGCAATGGTATGTACACCATGGTATTACAATGGTATGCATAGCATGGTATCACAATGGTATGCTTACCATTGCATACCATTGGTATGCATACCATTTATAGGTTATTTTTAAGGTTTTAGTTGTCTTAGGGTTTTAGTGGTATTTTTCTTAGGGATTCTCAAGTATGCATACCATGGTATCACAATGGTATGCATACTATTGCATACCATTTGTACGCATACCATTTATAGGTTATTTTTAGGGTTTTAGTTATCTTATGGTTTTAGTGGTGGTTATCTTAGGGATTCTCAAGTATGGCATACCATTGGTATGCATACCATTTCATACCATTGGTATCCATACCATGGTATTGCAATGGTATGCATACCATGGTATCACAATGGTATGCATACCATTTATAGGTTTTTTTTAGATTTTTAGTTGTCTTGGTGTTTTAGTGGTACTTTTCTTAGGGATTATCAAGTATGCATACCATTGGTATTGCAATGGTATGAATACCATTGCATACCATGGTATCACAATGGTATGCATACCATGGTATTGAAATGGTATGCATATCATTTCATACCATGGTATCACAATGGTATGTATACCATGGTATTGCAATGGTATGCATACCATGGTATCGTAATGGTATGCATACCATGGTATTGCAATGGTATGAATACCTTGGTATTTCAATGGTATGCATACCAATTGTTGCATACCATGGTATTGAAATGGTATGCATACTATTTCATACCATGGTATCGCAATGGTATGCATACCATTGCATACCATTGGTATCCAATGGTATGCAACGACAATACCATTGGATATGCATAGTAATGGTATGCATAGGCATTGGTATTTCATTTGCATACCATTGCAATAGCATGCAATGGTATGCAATGTTATGAAAAGGAAATACCAATGCCTATTCATACCATTGGTAGTTTTCTTAGTGGTAGTATGGTATGCATTTACATTGCCTTGTTTTTGTATTATATGCATTGCCATTTCTTTGTATGGTACCCATTGTCGATGGTATGGTATGGTGGCAATGGTATGCATTTCATTTCCATTGTATGGTATGCATTTGCAATGGTATGGTATGATATGGTATGGTATTGTATGGTATGCATTGGCAATGGTATTGTATGGTATTTCGTGCCTTTCCTTGGTATGGTATGCATTGGCATTGGCATTGGTAGGGTACGGTATAATATGGTATGCATTGACATGGTATGGTGTGGTATGGTATGCATTAGAATTGGTATGGTATGGTATGCCTTTCCATGTTATGGTATGCCTTGCATTAGTATGGTATGGCATGGTATGGTATGGTATCCCTTGACATGACATGCCTTTCCATGCCTTGCCTTACCTTTAATTGCCATATCTTGTCTATCCATACCATGCCTTTCCATACGATTCCTTGACATCCCATGCCTTTCCATGTCATGCCATTCCATGTCATTCCATGCCTTGCATTACATTCACTTTCCATGCCTTGAATTCTCTATTCCATGCCTTTCCATACAATGTAATTCATTTCCATGCCATGCCTTTCCATTCATTTACGTTCCTTCACTTGCCATGTATTTTCTTTCCATACCATTCCTTTCCATGTCATTACATTCCATGCCATTACATGCCTTGACTTGCATTCACTTTTCATTCATTTCCTTTTCCATGGCATGTCTTTCCATATCATGTCATTACTTTCCATGCCTTTCCATGTCATTCTGTTCCATGCCATTACATTCCTTTCCTTGAATTCACTTGCCATTCATTGCCTTTTCCATGCCATGCCTTTCCATATCATGTCATTCCTTTCCATGCCATGTCTTTCCATGCCTTCACTTTCTATGTCTTGTCTTTCCATACCATGTCTTTCCATGCCATGGCTTCAATTTCCATGTCTTTCCTTCACTTGCCATACCTTGCCTTAAATTGCCATGCCTTGCCTTGTATTCAATTTCCATGACATCAAAGGATTCATATGTAAAAATTACAATAAAAGGATTAATTAAGCATGTAATTATACAACTTGTTATGCCATATTTCTTATATAAAAATACTTGCATGATAATTCCAATGTTTTGGTAGATGAGGCATAGTGCAATTTTTGAAGAGGAGGTCGATTTTCAAGAACACTATGTCGGGAATTTGTGGGTAGTGTAGTTGCGTGGTCCTTGGAAAAAAAAACTTGTGGGAGATTACGAAAGTTCGTTGTGCCTCTCGGTTTGGATTTTATTACCCTAGACCAAATTGGCAACATGTCGCTAAACGGATTGAAGAGATGAGTTGCAACTTGCAATAAAACTCAAAATGAGACTTTGATGGGAGAATTGTCAGTTGCATTGGATCCATAACACCGTGTTTCAACCAGGGGGCCCCTTCGTTGTCATTTTGTCCACCAGAAACTATATCTTGGAGTATCTTTGGCAGTAGAGTTTTGGTCAATGAGGCATCGTGCAATTTTTTAAGAGGAGGTCAATTTTCAAGAGCATTGTGTCGGGAATTTGTGGGTAGTGTATTCGCGTGGTCCTTGACCAAATAGACTTGTGGGAGCTGATGGAACTCTGTTATTCCATTCATCTTGGATTCTATGCCCTCGGACCTAATTGGCCACATGTTCCTGAATGGATTGAATAGGTGGGTTGAAACTCATGATAAAAATCAAAGTGAGACTCGCATTGGTGAACTGTCAGTTGCGTTGAATCAAGAGAATTTGGTTTCAACTAGGGGGGGGCTATGCATTCATTTTGTTGACCAAAGGACCTTATCTTGGAGTATCTCCATCACTAGGGTTTTGGTGAACGAGGCAAATTGCAATTTTTGAAGAGGAGGTCAATTTCAAGAACACTATGTCAGGAATTTTGGGTAGAGTATTCACCCGGTCCTTGGACAAGTAGACTTGTGGGATCTTATGAAGCTTCATTATGCCACTCGGTTTGGAATTTATGTCCTTGAACCAAAGTGGCCACATGTCCCTGAATGACTTGAAGAAGTGAGTTGCAAATCACAATAAAAATCAAAACGAGACTCGGATGGGTGAACCGTTAGTTGCATTGGATCTTAAGAATCAAGTTTCAACTAGGGGGGGGGGCTCTGCATTCATTTTTTTCACCATAAAACCGTATCTTGGAGTATCTCCGGCACTAGGGTTTTGGTCAATGAGGCATAGTGCAATTTCTAAAGAGGAGGTTGATTTTCAAGAACACTGTGTCGACCATTTGTGGGTAGTGTAGTATTGTGGTCCTTGGCCAAATATACTTGTGGGAGCTTCCAAAAATTTGTTATGCTGCTCAATTTGGATTTTATTCCCTCAGACCAAATTGGCCACATGTCCCTAAATGGCTTAAAGATGCAAGTTGAAGCTCGTGATAATAATTAATATGAGTCTCGGATGGGAGAACCATTAGTTGGATTGAATTTGGAGCACTGGGTTTCAACTAGGGCGAGGCTTCTGCTGTAGATGTTTCCACCAAAAAATCATATCTTGGAGTATCTCCAACACTAGGGTTTTGGTCAATGAGGAATAGTGTAGTTTTTGAAGAGGATGTCGGTTTTAAAGAACACTATGTTGGGCATTTGTGGGTAGTGTAGTTGGGTGGTCCTTGGCCAAAGAGACTTGTGGGATCTTAAATAACTCCATTATGCCACTCGATTTGGATTTTATGCCCCCGAACCAAATTGGCCACATATCCTTGAATGACTTGAAGAAGCAAGTTGCAACTCACGATAAAACTTAAACCAAGACTCAAATGGGAAAACTGCTAGTTGCATTCAACCCATAGCACCGATTTTAGACTAGGGGGAACCTCCACTACCATTTTTTCCACCGAAAAATCGTATCTTGGAGTATCTCTAGCACTAGGGTTTTGGTCAATGAGGCATGGTGCAATTTTTGAAGAGGAGATAAATTTTCAAGAAACTATGTTAGGAATTTGTGGGTAGTGTAGTCGCATGGTCCTTGTAAAAATAGACTTGTGGGAGATTAAAAAACTCTGTTATTCCACTTGGTTTGTATTTTACACCCTCAGACCAAATTGGCCACATGTTACTGAATGAATTGAAGAGGTGAGTTTAGACTCACGATAAAAGTCAAACTGGGACTTGGATGGGTGAATTGTCAGTTGCATTGGATATGTAGCACTAGGTTTCAACTAGGGGGGGGCCTCTGCTATCATTTTTTTCCACCAAAAACTCGTACCTTGGAGTATCTCTGACACTAGGGTTTTGGTCAATGAGGCATAGTGGAACTTTTTAAGAGGAGGTCGATTTTCAAAAACATTGTGTCAGGAATTTGAGGGTAGTGTATTTGCATGGTCCTTGGAAAAATATACTTGCGGGAGCTTATGAAACTCCATTATGCCACTCAGTTTGAATTTTATGCCCCTAGAACAAATTGGCCACATGTCCCTGAATGAATTGAAGAGGTGAGTTGCAACTCATGATAAAACTCAAACAGAGACTCGGATGGGTGAACTGTCAGTTACATTGGATCGAGACCACCGGGTTTCAACTATGGGGGCCGCTCCACTATCATTTTGTCAACCTAAAAATCATATCTTGGAGTATCTCCGATGTTATTTTTTTAGTAAATGAGGCATAATGCAATTTTTGAAGAGGTGGTCAATTTTCAATAACACTATGTTGGGAATTTATGCATAGTGTAGTCACATGGTACTTGGACTAATATACTTTTGTAAGATTACAAAACTTCGTTATTCCACTCAGTTTGAATTTTATGCCCCCAGACCAAATTGGCCACATGTCCTTGAATGGCTTGAAGAGGATAGTTGCAACTCACAATAAAAATCAAACTAGGACTCAGATGGGCGACATGTCAGTTGCATTGGATCTAGAGAATCGAGTTTCAACTAGGGGGGCCCTCCATTGTCATTTTATCCACCATAAAATCGTATCTTGGAGTATCTTTGGTACTATGGTTTTTCTCAATGCTTATTACATATGTTTAGGCAAGGCATGTCAAGGCAAGGAAATTGAAGGAAAGGCATGGAAAGTGATAAGGAAAGTGAGGGAAATACATGGCATGGAAAGTGATAAGTAAAGGAAAGTGAAGGAAAGACAAGGCAAGGAAAGTCAAGGAAATTGAAGGCATGGCATGTGGAGGCAAGGCATGGAAAGGAAAGTGAAGGAAAGGAAAGGCATGGGAAGTGAAGGAAAGCAAATAAAAGGAAAGGAAAGGTAAGGGAAGTGAAGGAAAGGAAATGAAAGGCAAGGCAATGAAAGTGAAGGCAAGCCATGGAAAGTGAAGGCAAGCCATAGAGAGGAAAGTGAAGGCAAGGAAAGGCATGGCGAGTTAAGGAAAGGAAAGACAAGGAAAGGAAAGGAAAGGAAAGTGAAGGAAAGTGAATGAAATTCATGGAAAATGAAGGCAAAGAATGACAAGGAAAGTGAATGAAAGGAAAGGAATGACAAGTGAAGGCAAGGCAAGTCAAGGAAAGTGAAGGCAAGGCATGGAAAGTGAAGTCAAGGCATGTCAAGGAAAGTGAAGGAAAGGAAAGACATGGAAAGTGAAGGTAATGAAAGGAAAGGAAACACAAGGCAAGGCAAGGAAAGGCAAGTGAAAGAAAGGCATGGAAAGGAAAGTGAAGGAAAGGAAAGGCATGGAAAGTGAAGGTAAGGAAAGGAAAGGGAAGGCAAGGAAAGTGAAGGAAAGGCTAGGATAGTCAAGGAAATGCAAGGTAGGGCAAGTGAAGGCAAGGAAAGGAAAGGCAAGGGAAGGAAAGTGAAGGAAAGGCGTGAAAAGTGAAGGCAAGACATGTAAAGGAAAGTGAAGGAAAGAGAAGTTAAGACATGGGAAAGAATGGAAAGGAAAGGCATGGTAAGACAAGTGAAGGAAAGGAAAGTGAAGGCATGGAAACTCAAGGAAAGGCGAGGCATGGAAAAACAAGTTATGCCATGGGTATGTTTTAAGGAAAGGTATATTTTAACAACATTACAAATATTTTAACAACAGTCAAAATGAAGACAAAATTATTAGTTTTAGATACCTAGATGGTCATTCAAGTAGACCATCGAGATCACTTCTAATACTAACTATTTCCATTAAGTTATCATGTTGAGAGTAAGGAAATAAGTATCATACCTTTGATGAGTTATTACTTGGCATTGTTTGTAGTTGGAGGTTTGTAAGAATAACAATGTTTGTAAAGTGGTATACAACTTGAATTGGTTTATAATATTGAAATACATAAAAATATTTATTTCATGTTATTTCATCCCATGTCAGATATTCTCCTTTAATAACCATCGACCCTATCGGAAATTCAATTCCTTCATAGTCTGTTACTGATTGCATGACGGTCTACTTTCCCTCTAAGCATCGTTCCAACCAATAATAAATGCCACATTCATTATCTCTTGGGGAAACCACTACGTATATGTTCTCTGCAAAAAATGGTGTGCAAAAATGTGAGTCCACTAAATGACCAAAGAATAACACATTCATTCTAGTTATTAAAAATTTAAAAGAATGATTCAACGAACCTGGCAGTACAAGATATGAGACATGATCATAATCTGTTGAAATACTTGATTGCTCCTCCTCCAATTGGGATAATTCCATATTTATACGTTGACCAATGGGGAGTGATAAATGATCCCATCTATAAACTTAGTGTGTCGATTCACAATCATCCCATTCATTACTACTACATGGACCACATAACAAACAGAGTTTTCTCGTCCATATTTCAACTATCACATTGTCTGATATTCTAATTGATTGGAATCCACGAGTGCCCTGTATTTTTTTTTATTCATACCATTTTTATCGATATACATCGACCACCTCCAAAAAATATCTATATACATGTCCTTTATTGTGTGATTCATCTTCATGGGTTCTTGTTCCCTCTCCCATTACTGAAGAACACCATTCAACAATGGATTTTTCATCTCTAATGAGGGAAGTGGAAGTGAAATTCATTCATTTTTTCTTCGTAATTATCTTTTTATGCATGAAACTAATCCATCATGCTCCCCTTTACCATGTGCGGACCCAAAATAGTTCCAAATGTGTGGCACCTTTAACTTTTTTTTCAACATACACAACCATTGAAATATAACAACATTTTTTACCTGACCTGGGCATCCATATGACCAAATCCAATGTTGATCCATCTGTATGTTCTTCTCCTTAAGGTGATTGTAGAATAACTCAAAACAATGTTGTACATAGGATAAGTCATGGAACCAATCATCACTTATGTAGAAGTGATACTCTTTCAATATAACTTTGTTTTGTTAATTACTGTCCAATCCATGCTTGTATGTGATATGTACCATTATGTTGACCCACTCTAAGTGATAATATTGGCTTTGAATCTCATTTTGCAGTTGAAGGGTGTAGTTCTCAGCAAAATCAACCACTGATAACACAATACCAATAGGAAATGTATCTTTGCATATTCTAAAATTCTCATCCTTACATCGAGCCACATGGACATGTTGAACATAATGTCATGTATTTTCGACGAAGTACTTCATGAAGTCACAAACTCGTACTTGGGAAGTAACCAATTGTTTATTTTTTCTTTCCTTTCCTACATCAATATCATATGTCACATATTTAAATCTTTGCAAGGTAACCTCCTTCCTCTCCAATTCATACTCATCGCTTACATGGATGCACTTGATTAGTAATGGAATTCGACTACACCCGGGACATGTCCCATCTAAGCATGCATTTTGATAAAATGTAAAACCCATTGGCCTTGTACACAATATTCCATGAATAAAGTCTCTAGATGACGTTGGTGGCAATATAACTCGGCATTCCTGCAAAAAGGTTTTGTGAAAAACAAGAAATGTGTGTGTGTGTGTGTGTGTGTATTGTTCTCAATCTATGTGTGTGTATTGTTAAGTGAACTATGTATTGTTCTCAATCTCTCATATAATTGTGTTTGTGTGATGTCAAGATAGTGTTTAGTATTGGGTTCATGGTACCTATATGACCTTATCAATTTTAGTACATATTTTTGGTTGGAAGAGGGCCTTGTGTTATCATGCTAGAAATCTTGAACTAACTGCTCAACCGCTCCATTTAACTTCATATCATAATGAGGTAGCCTTCTAGTGAAGACCCAAAAATATGTTGGGGCATCTTTGTCAAGGCTATCTTGTCTATGGGAATAATTTCTAAGGGTTTTGACATTGCATTTCAAGTGGTGATAGGTTTGTTGTAGCAAATGATGTTTTCTTATAATCTTGATAACAATTGACTGGGACAAGACACATCAGGTTGCATTGTAGTATTTAGAAAGATACTTCTTACCAATTACCTGCAAAGAATATAAAAGGTTTCAAACTCTCTGATGACTTGTTTCTACACTTTTGACTATTTTAATGTCTTCTCCTAACAGTAGTCGAACTTCTAGATTTTAACAAAGATAAAAATAATTGACATTTACAAGCATCAAATTTTTGTTAAACATATTCCTAAGTTATTTTATAAGAGTGATAAACAATAGTATGGTAAGGTAACATTCCTTCAAGTTAATCTAGGCCACTTTCATCGACCTGAATGTGTTTAGGAGTTCTCTGCTGCGTAGTGCTAAATATAGGTAGGGATGATGAACCCCTATTCTAGGACTCTTGACCTCCTTGCTGTGGAGTTAACAATGTTGCAGTTCTTGTCCCTTCAATCACTGATGGAACAACTATGGGTGGAGAGTGCACATTTGATTGTCCAACAAGAGATTGCACCAAAATACCTTCTTCACCGCAATGTTGTACACCAGTTGCTTCTTTAATTTCAACCATTGTATAATCATCTCCAAGAAAATACTCCATCATTTTTTCATCCATAAAAAGTTGTCTTGATGAGATATTGTTTGGATTTATCTCTAATGAAATATTACGGTTTTGTTCTGGTGATGGAGGAGAAATATTGGCAGCATCTATTGCACTAGAAATTGGATTTCCCTCGTGTGAAATCATACTCTTTGACATACATAAATTTTGTTTTTCTCTTTCTTCTTCTACCTTTTCAATCAATTTCTTTTTTCTCGAGGAATTTATTTATTAAATCCAATGGTTCCCCATGTTTAAAGATAAGAATTGACTTCCAAACACCCACCACAAATTTTTCTTTGTATTATGTAATAAGGCACAACCAAGTGGATAAATTTTTTTTTGTATTACAAAAGAAGACACATCTAATAATTCCAATTCCAATTCCAAATGAAATTGGACAAATTGGTCTTCCACTTCCAAGAACACACAAGAAGATACAAACAAAAATTCCAATTGCACTTGGACAAATTTGTTTTCCAAGTCCAAGAAGAAACAATAAGATACAAAAAACAATTCCAATCGCACTTCCACAAATTTGTCTTTTAATTCCAAGAAGACGCAAGAAGAAACAAACAACAATTCCAATTACACTTCGACAAATTTGTCTTCCCATTCCACGAAAAAACAATTACATACAACAACAATTCCAATTGCACTTGACAAATTTGTATTCCAATTTTTCCTGCAATGGTCTCGCAATAGCACAAAAGTATTTTTGAATCTAACAAGAACACTAAAAAATGTAAAACCTGTATGTGGCGGATGTTTTTGTATGAAGTTGTCATGATTTTTCTCTACCATAAGATATATGAAGTGGGGTGTGCTTGGCACCAAAAACATCCCAACAAGAATGTGCACGAGTTCCTAGAACGCATGTGAACTAAAGCGTGTGCATGTTAGAGGAACACACACATGTTCCTGCTGAGCATAAATGACCAATTCAGTCAAGTCAAGGGAACATGTGCATGCTCTTAATGAAATGGATATAGCAGTTAATATCCACCAAACATTTTTATGAATAAAATTGTATAGGGGTACGAAGATAACTAAGCCCTAAGGGGTTAGGATTGACAGTGTTTTCAAGGAATGATAAATGATTAGAGAACCAATATGTGGGTGATGTGAATACAAGGGTTGCACACAAGGTATATGGATAGTGGACTCATTGCTCGAGTTAATTTGTGTTTAATAATTGAGTATAAGTTATTCCTAGGCTTATATGGAGATAGGGGGTCTATGTCATTGTCTACACCAAGATCTAGGTTAGCATATAAATCTATATCTATATCTATGTGGTGGTCTAGGTCATGGTCTACGTCAAGATCTAGCTATGGTGACCATTTGGAGGCTTAGATATTATGATATTGCAGTGAAACTAAATTGAAAGGACCGTTTGGAGGCATAGAGATAGTGATATTACAATAAACTGTTTGGAGGCCTAGACTAATGAGAGAGAGGGACGTGGATATAATGAGGGTGATACTAACAGTGAGAGAGAGAAAGAAGTGGTATATGTAGGAGATAAAGAGAGGAGAGATAATGAGAGGGAGGGGGAGAGATATAGGGAGGAGGTGGGTAGAGAGATAATTTGTGAGTGTGAGAGGGTGGAAAAGAAATAAAGAGAGGGGGGATGGAAAATGAGTATTTGAGTGTGAGAGAGGGAGGGAGAGGGAGAAAAATAGAGTGGGTGGAGAGAGAGTGAGAGGAAGGGGGCGAGAGAAAGTGGGGAGGGGTAGATGTATGAGAGAGAGAGAGAGGAGAAACAGTGAGAGTGAGGGGGAGAGAGAGGGATGGAGGAGGGGGTGGAAAGAGAGTGAGAATGATTATGAGAGGAAGGGGGGAGATATAGGATGGGGAGGGTAGAGAAATGTAAAGAGATAAATGGGGGGAGGGTAGAGAAGAGAGAGAAAGAGGTGGTAGATTTATGAGAGAAAGAGAGGAGAGACAGTGGGGTGGAGGGGGATAGATAGAGGGAGGAGGTGGATAGAGAGATAATGTGTGAGTTTGAGAGGGGGAAAG
>ML780945.1:187867-206445 GCA_009831015.1 Picea engelmannii | reverse complement strand
TATATATATATATATATATATATATATAGTGGGTGTGTGTGTTTGTGTGCGTGTGTGTACATTTTAGAATAACTCCATTAACAATGATAGAAGGATAACATTAATCACTATGCAATGAGTTAATCATTGACTTATTACTTAGTGCATCCTATTAGATATGTCTTATTATTCCCCACAAAAAAACAAACAAGATGAAAAAGAAATGAAGTAATGATTAGCTCACTACATGAGGCTTAATAATAACAAATGGTAAATTACTATATGGTGCTTAATATTAACAAATGGTAAATTACTACATTGTGCTTAATATTATCAAATAGTAAAATACACAAAAACAAAAAAAATGTTGAGAATAGGGAAGGTAGAAACCTTGTTATTCATACTTAGTAACCCATAAAAATCCAACCCTAACGCTCTCAATAGATCACATGACAACCACATGCAACCACCGTGTCAAATGCAATACAACACACACTTAGTAACCCTCAACTTCTCCAATAATGACAAGTAGACCCAATGAAAAGCACATGAATCCAATAATGGAGAAGGAATTTTGTACTTGTTGAACATGTCACATCTCTCATGTTCACTATCTTTTTTATTAGAAAGCTCTCCCTAGATGTTGATTGGTTTGTTTTAAACCACAATTGAAGCCATACCAAATGGAGGGAACCATTTGGGAAATCAGTTTGGATTATATTACCTCATAATGTGGTAAAGACATGTTATATTGCTTAGTGTAATGTTGTTGGGTTGCACATTTTAAGTATTAATAGCCTTAACCATATTATCATACGTTAATGCATTGATAAACATAATCCCATGCTATTATCATTTGAAGTTTTTTTTTCTTAAAGGATACTAATTATATAATTACGTATAATCTGTTTAATCTTATTGTCTAATATTCAATTTTTTTTAATAATTCTATTGTTCCGAAAGCCATCATTACCTAATAATATAACAGGTATTACATCTTCTTCTCATTATTATTTTTTTACCAAGTTATGATTTTATTCATTGATGTCTTCACAAGCTAACACACAGAGAAACACACACATATATATATTTCCTCTAAAAACTATCAATACTTATGAAAGTTTGGATAATTTTTCCTTGTACAAAGGTAATTCTTTCACTTTTACTAAAATTGTATCCATACCATGTAATTTATTTTCTCCTCTCCTATATGTTAATATAGACCTACTATGCTTGAATAATTCAAATCCTTACATTTTCCCACTAGGTTACCTTGCAATTTATTTTCTCCTCTCCTATATGTTAAAATATACCTACTATGCTTGTATAATTCAAATCCTTATTGATATATCGATTTCCCACTAGGTACTAACCTATTCTTAACCTATTCTTAAGGGAAAAAAAATATGCATCATACTATATCAAAGTGATTCTATGGAAAAATGTTTCACGAATGCCTTTGACTAACAAGCTCGTGCTTTCTTGGATATCATGTTAGGGTTATGAATGACCCACAACTCATACAACTCTTTCCATTCTTCTATCTGATCATTCATAAATAAACTTGACTTATAGAAGTACTTTATATGCATCTAACTGTGTGTGAACTTCAGTTCTACCATAACCAGTGGTCTTGGTTATCTACGTTGGCAATGTTGGAAAAGGCCAGGTATTTTTAATAGTTAATAGATATGACAATCGTGTTTACATCAGTACTCTCATCCCTTAATTTGTCGTGTTACCCATTCCTCGTTACGATTCATTATTACTCAAAAAGATAATGGTGAAGTCATAGAGTCTTCACGCTCTAGTATCCCTTGTAATAAGGTTTAAATATGTAACCATCACTTCTAGTTTTATATATTTTCTTTTTAATTCTTACTTGAAACTAGATATAAGGATTTACATGTAGGTTTGCTAAAGTTTTGTGGTGAATTACACCGAAACAATGAGTTGGTAAACCATCTGAATTAGTTTACAGTTCACCAATAGTAAACCTCAGGTTTCACGCTTTCACTCCATTGTAGTAATATGATTTAGAGAGTGGGTTCATAAATATTTTTCTCAATAATTTTGTTAAACTTATACTTTTGGTTGTTTTACAAGTTTTCTCTGTACAAAAAGAAAAAATATGTCTTTGTCAAGTCATATGACAAATAGTCAAGCTCCAAAGCGAGAGTCCATTTATCTTTGAGTCATACATTTGATTTCTCTTTTCATTTAAATTTTTGGTTGTAGTTCCAACACTATACTTCCCTCTGTACATGGTTCTTTATGACCCTCGGGCGAACTCGAGTTCGAGAGGCCGTAGGTAGTAGGTTCTTGTTTTTATTTTATAACCCATTATGTGTGCTCTCTGAAATTGATAATGGGTTCTTATCTGAGTCATATCCTTCAAGGATCAAAAGTAGAGTTAGTTTATCATTCTTTTGGGTTTGAAGAATGATGAAAAAATATTCATTTAAACTCTCTATATATATTATGAAAATATATGATGATCTTTATAATTTACACTTTGTTTTATTAGATGAGCACCAATACAATTACTATTAGAATAAAGATTACTTTAGGAGACTAGATTGGGTTGGTTGAAGATTTGTAGGAGGCTGTTGAGATATTCTCTCAACCTCTCTCTCCAAATATGGATTCGGTTGAATCTGAATTCAACTATATATTTACCCATGTATGTGTGTAACAGTGCAGTAATACAATCTATTGTTTGTGTGTTATTCCTGTGCAATGGCTGCTCTTCCAATTTCTATTTTGGTATCAGAGCTTGGCTGGGCTTATCTCCTCACAGAGTGCCCAAGAATATGAAATAGCTTGAGAGGCTATTCTCTTGTACATTCGTAGATTAGGAGTGTTGAATTTTTTTTTATGTGTGTTAATTGTTCAATGCATTAAGTGAGACTATTGTTGGTTAGACGAGTCACTAGTCGAGGAGAAACAGTGAAGCCTGTGTGCAGAGATGCTGTAGAAATATGATTTCTAAGTATTTCATCCCTGCTGCAACGCCCGGACGCGTTGAAGAGAGAACAGGAGGAATTGGACGTAATAGTCGGAAGAGAGCGTGTGTTAGATGAGTCGGATCTCCCCAACTTGAATATTTAGAGGCGATCCTGAAAGAGACGGTTTGTCTTTATCCTGAGGGGCCTCTGCTCCTTCCTCACATGGCGAAGGAGGCGTGCACATTTGGAGGGTATTATGTGTCAGCGCACACGCATCTTCTTGTGAACGTGTGGGGTATTCACAGAGACCCCGCTGAGTGGGATCATCCTCTGGAATTCGAACTAGAAAGGTTCATGAAAAATTCTAGCTCAGACGTGAATGGACATGATTTCAAATATATGTCATTTGGGTATGGGAGGAGGGCCTGCCCAGGCCTGTGTGTGGCCATGTGCATGGTCAAGTTCACTGTGGGTAAACTGTTGCATAGTTTCGATTGGAGCATTCCATTCACATATGCAAGAGCACAACAATATGAGCCACCGTGGAATTAGCTATTATTTCTACCTGATGAGAAGCCAGAGATTGAATCTAGTCTAGGGCACGCGGCTCCCAAATTATAATTGGTGTTTGGTTGTTCATATATTTATATATTGGAAGAAGAGCAGAGGACGTGAGCCGCATTACAATTTACAGCCTGTTGGTCGGCACTGCAGAGTTGCTGTTGTACGAAGTCCACAACAACTTTTGCCCCTTTCTTGGTTGCATTCGTCAGAGTTTTATGTCAAATTGGTTGTTTTTATATTGTTTAAGTTGTAAAGAAGAACCAAATTTTGAACATAGTGATATAGTTCAAGCTTGTAGTTCTTGCATGTTCTTCGGTGCCACAAGAGCATGTTACTAGTTTGATTATGTCCAATATGTTATAAGTTGTAGATTCTTGTTGTACTTCGGTGCTCCAAGATCGACAATTACAGGTTACATTTACCTAGTGAGTTTAAAGTTTTGTGTGTAAGTGTTTATGTAAAAATAAGAACTTGTATTTTGATGCAAGATGGTAGCCCCAGTATCAAGTACATTGTTTTTATTGGAAGTCACCTTGTGTAAAGGAATGTTGAGGACATTCTGTATCCAAACTTTTCTTCTGGATACTGAAGGATAGCCAAAAGAAAAAATCCGACAGATGAAGGCAAGTTCATAGAATGCATCAATAATTGTCAACTTTTATCACGGAAGCCCCGATGAGCCAAGTTGTCAAATTGTCGAGTATACAAGTGCAAGAAAGATGGTCAGAGGTGTTTTGAATTTAAATGTGTCAATGGAAAGCTCGAAGAAGAGGAAGAAGAAAGAGTGGAAGCCGTGTGATTGCAGAGTGAGTTTCAGTGCTGAGGAAGACCAAATCAGACAGACAGATGAAAGTTCTAGTGTTGTAATCTTTTGTGTTGTATTGTAATTTGTAAAGTAAGAATTAAGGGAGGGTATTAGAATAAAGCTTACTTTAGGAGACTATATTGGGTTGGTTGAAGATTTGTAGGAGGCTGTTGAGATATTCTCTCAACGTCTCTCTCCAAATATGGATTCAGTTGAATCTGAATTCAACTATATATTTACCTATGTATGTGTGTAACAGTGCAGTGATACAATCTATTGTTTGTGTGTTATTCCTGTGCAATGGCTGCTCTTCCAATTTCTATTTATTACGAGTTTGGCTTGATATATGGGATACCCATATCATATTAATGTTTATGGCTTCTTATTATTATATTCCTAGTGTCAAGTTTTATTCTCCTCGACCCCAGGGATAGGGAGATGGTTTGGTTTAAATGAACAAACTTCTGTTTTATTTTATCGTTGTTAATTGTTTCCAAACAACATTATCGTTGGCTCCAAGGTTAAAACAAAATCCTATAATATTTCCACGTTAAAACTATGATATGAATATTAATATATACATAACCCTTTAGTTTTTGTGGTAGCTAGTTGCTTTGTATAATATTTATAATACTTATTTGTAAAATTTGCATAATATTTATAGCAATAATTTTTATTTGGTCTACTGGATTGACACCATACTTTCCTTCTATGAAAGATAACCATACATAGAAAAATATAACTCTTAATTTTCTATACATAACAATGTATTCCTACACTTCTTTTTGACAATATTCATCACAAGAAATAATCTTTTGCATGGTTGGAATATATTACAATTACTTTTCTCTCTTAAAATAGACCAACAATAACAATAATAGAAAAGCATATCTATTAGTTATGACCATGCATGCTAGAGTTGTTTCTTACTACAATAAAATCCACAATATTAATAATACAAAAATATCTTTATTTACATATTTTCTTGCTGCAACAACATCAACAAAAATTAACAAAAAACTATTTATTTGATAAATACCCATTACTCCAATTTATGATAGTTATTCTCTATTGTAACTATTAACCATTCAATAATAGATAAAAACAAAGTAGGAAAACATATCTGAGTTGGATTCACAATTGAAGGAATAAACTTAGTAGAAAATCCAGTTTCTCCCAACCATAGATAGGAACAACCAAGATTACTTTCTCTAGTCACCCTCGAACCTAAATCATTATTCAATATAGACTGAAAATTGTATAACCCTTTCTAGAAAACTCAGAGTTTGACTATTTCTCAGAACCATCAAACTCAAATCCTCTTCACAAGTACTCAACAACGTCAACCTGCTCTATACTTGTGTATTTTCTTTTTCACAAAGAAAAAATATATATTTCCTAGGTCTTTTTCCAAGTTAGCCTCATCCCTAACCTTAGGGAATCTTCTTGGCCTAACATTGTGCTAACTTATTCCCTCACATCCCACATATTTGGGAGTAGGTTTACACTTTTTCTCATAGACAATATTTACTCTGGTGGTTTTTATCCCCTTTTCACTCTCCCATGGAATAATGATTTACTCTTTGTAATTGGATTCTCTGATTGGTTTTTTATTAGTTAAATAATAAATTAAAAATTATATTTAAACAAAATTTTCATCATCATCAATGTTCATGATGATATAATTTTCACATAAGTCTTTTTCCAAACTTTCACAACACAACCATAAAAAAATAAAATATTGAAATGTTTATAAATGGAGAGATATTACATCATCTCCCCCTTGAACTGAACACTTTCCTTAGTGTTACAATATAAGCATATCAGCTCTATAACATGAATGGATATGTCTTTCTCATAGGTTCATTCATTTCCCAAGTAGAATACTCCACTGCACCTTAACCTGAGCGAGGATCGGTTATGTGACATAATTTCATTTCTCTCAAGAATATGTAGTGGTTCCACCTAAAAATCGTCTTATGGTTCCACCTGAATCACATTCCAATTTACAATATGAGTTACATCATGTACATACTTATTTAACAATGAAACATGAAATACATTGTGAGCTTTTAAATTGGCTTGAAGTGCAAGCTGATAGGCCACTGGCTTGACTCTAGAAAGCACTTTAAATGGCCTAGAATACCGTGGTGTCAACTTGGTACTCTTTCCCAATTTTATTGAATTGTTTATTGGTTTGACTTTAAGATAAACGTGATCTCGTATATTCAAATATGCATGTTTTATTTTTAGGTCTACAAAACTTTTTTTTCTGTCCTGTGCACTTTTCAAATTATATTTTTCTTTATGAACAATTGTTTTGATTTCCTTTAGCATAGCTGGACCTAAAATGATCTAGTCAACTAGGTTGTCCCAACTAACAAGTACTCGAAACTTCCTTCCATACATCACCTCAAAGGAGCTCATCTTTAGGGAAGTTTGATAACCATTATTATATGCAAACTCAACTAGATGAAGGTACTCTTCCCACTTTGTGTGGCATTCCATCACATACATCTGCAACATATCCTCCACAATTTGATTAGTCCTTTCAGTCTCACCATCAGTTTGAGGATGATATAGGATGCTAAAATTTAGCTGAGTATCTAAACCATTGAACAAATATTTCAAGAAATTCGAAATGAATTTTGTATCCCTGTCTGAAATGACAGTTTTTGGTAAACCATGCATTTTAAATATTTCCTTCATGAATATTTCTGCAATATTTATAGCTTTATGATTTGATTATACTAGGAGAAAGTGTACAAATTTAGTGGGTTTTTCTACTACTACCATTATCGAATCATTTTTTTCTTGGTTGTAAGTAGTCTTGTAATAAAATCCATGATCATCACTTCCCATTTTCACTTAGTAATAGGTATTGGCTACAGTAATACAACTGAGTGACGATGATAAATTTTAACATGTTGACACTCAAGACACATATCCAAATATTCAACTACTCTTGTTTTCATCCCCGACCAAAAGTATTATTTCTTCAAAGTTGTTATAGTATTTTGGTATCCTGAGTGACCTGAATAAGGTTTCTTATGTACTTCAGCTGATATCAAACTTTTCAATTTTAAATTATTTGGAATATAAATTCTCCCTTGTACTATACTAGAGCCTCTTGATTGCAGTTGAATTTTGATTCTTCCTCAACTGATTTATTATTATGAATGTTTTCCTATAATTTTCATAATTTTTTGGTGCTAATTTAATTATCTGTTTCAAATCAGTTTGTATGTTACTGCTGAAAATTGCATTTAGTTTTATGTTGAGTGCATCTGCTATCTTTTTTCCCTTCCCTTTAATATGTTTTATCTCAAAATTGTACTCACTTAGGAAATATAAGCATCTTGCACGTCTTACATTTAAGTTATGTTGATTGAAAAGTACTTAACGATGATATTATCAGTTTTCAACAAAAATATCCTACCCAACAAGTAGTGTCACCACATTTTTAAAGCATGTACAATAGCAATTAATTCAAAGGCATGTGTTGCATAGTTATTTTCATGAGGTTTAAGATTTCGTGATTCATAAGTAATCACATGGTCATCTTGTAGAAATACTCCTCATAATCCCTTTAACGAATCATCAATATAGACCACAAAATATTAATGTGGGTTTGCTATCTTCAATACGGGTGTTTTTTTAAACAATTTTTGTATCTTTTCAAATCTCTCTTAACATTTTTCAATCCATTTAAATGTGAATCCATTTTTCTGCAAAGAGGTTATTAGATAGACAAGTTTTGAAAACGCTTCTATGAACCTACGATAATACCCTGTGATGTTGATCCAGATCGATATCGGTGGCCACCCACCTATCCCAACTGACTCATTTTGGAAGTTTTAGTTTGGCATTTTTGTTTCTAGTTTTCGAGTCCCAAACTTTCGGGGCCATTTTGAGACCCTAAACAACATTTTAATGGCTCTCCACAGTCAAATTGTAGATGGGGTCAAACTCTAACAGAAAAATTTCTAGTCCTCTGATATACCTTTCCAACCAACTATCGTGCACCAAAATGGAGATCGTATGCCAAAGTTATACCCCAGGGAAGTTGATACACCAAACTATCCAAAATGGGGTCCACAAAAATGTTGGCTTTTCATCTTTTGGGGTTAGGTTTTTTTAGTTTATTTATGTTAAAAAGTCCTTTAGAGCCTCATTGTAAACCATCGTCTTGCGAATTCGAGTAGGGGACATATCTATTCTCAGAGATAAGATGCTACCATTCTAGCGAATGTTTCACTCTGTATTTTTATAGTCTTTTTAAATTTTCACTCATTAATAGAAAATTATGTATAATTGTATCCTTGTGTTTATGGTTGCATATTTGATATATTTATGTTTTATTATTGGATATCTGATATATCTCTGTACATTTATTTATTATATCTCCACTCTCATTTCGTGTTGAAAATAATCTGGATTAGTGGTATCAGAGCAGGCTACTCTTGATCATTTTTTAGTGCATGTGCTCGACGAGGTCTGAGTATATCAAGTTGGGTCTCAAGCTTGTCTCTCTTGAATACAATATCTCTCGCACACCCAAGAAACCCTCCATGGTGGAATAAAATAAAAATAATAGAGAAGACTATTATATTAATATGTTGCTTGAGCAAGCTCTCATGGGACAGATAAACAAAATAATGGAGATTATTTCCCACATCCTTCAATACCTGTTGATAACAACATGCACATATTCATCAAGTGGCCACTTTGGAATCACCTTGCCTTTCAAGGTACAAGTTGATTTTTATATTCCCATATTTGAAGGACATATAGATTCATATGCCCTAGAAAAATGGTTAAATCTTCTATAAGGTTATTTCTTTTTTCATAATTTCTCTGATAGGGAAAATATCACCTTCGCAATCCTTAAGGCTCTCCCCCATGTCAAACATTGGTGGGAAAATTATTGGGAGAAAATTTCCACATAGGAGTCTGGAATTTATGGGGCCGACCCCACTTGGGATTTTTTTGTGGATGTGGTAAAGGAATAGTATTACCTTATTGGAAACTATGAGGACCAGTCCATGAGATGGATCACACTACAATAAGATAGGGGCTAAGTAGTTACATATTTCACCAATACCTTTCATACCTTGCACACCAAGATGGGTATTAAAGACTCTGAATGACATTTGGTTATGAAATACCATGGGGTTCTACAAAGATATATCCAAACTGAAATAGATTTTTTGGACGTATCATCACTCAATTATGCTTATTGATATGTTGTTAAAATCGAGCAAAAATATAAGCACCAGAACAAACAAGAGCTCAGGTCTACAAATCCGCAACAACCAAAGTATGATAAATATGTAACTAACAAACAGTCTCTCGAAAACCAGTCCAAGCCACAAGAAAAGAAGGGTCACGGAAAAACGAAGGACACTGGAAAATGGTGTGATTTCCACAAAATCCCTTGGCACAACACCGATTAATCTCACTCAAAATAGTCATTGGTGGATGAGATCAAATATAAGGAGACAAACCATGATTCATAAATTACTGATAGAAGACAGATCATCGATGCAAACCCCACTACTATTGTCATGATTGCAATAAGTCAACCAGAAGAACCAATAGAGCATGAAGAGGGACAGCACCTTTTTATTCATAGATGTGGGTGAAGGGGAACCCCCTTCATTTTATTATTGATAACAGAAGACAGAAGAACCTCAAATCAACATAGGTTGTCAAACAATTGGTATTGTCGACAAAACAACACCCGCAACCATGCAACATCGGGTGGCTTCACCAGGGAGGAGGTCTTCATGTCAGCCAGCAACGTCAATTGTCATACAACATCCAACCCTTCAAGGATGACATATTATATGTTGTTTCCTCGTTTGATGTCTATGATGTTCTCTTGGACCAACCATATATGTGGAAGAACCATGCAATATATTAGTCTCAACCCCATAGTGTCATTGTTGCTTTGGGGGGTCATCTCTAGAGGATAATAGAGGTAGTTCCAACTATTTTCCCACCTAAACAATGATGCAAGGTAGCATCTCACACTACAAAATTTGGCTTCTTCATAATCTATTTGAAAGGTGAATAGAAGGATACTGCAACCACTATAGCCTCGGTGCAAGCACCTTCTATCCAACAGAAGTAGGTCGACAAAACTGCAACAAAGCACCAAGATTCCTTCTGCACACAGATATCTCATCTAACCTGACAAGTCGAACAGATTCAACCTCGCCAGCAATAGGTTTTTGAAAAACTTCCACAATGAAACATCTCCAGCAAGGCAAGAAACACACCAAGATTCATTTACAACAACTCTTTCCCGTCTCCCCTAGGTGTTATAACCCTATATTTCATAGTATCACCTAGCGATTGAAATTTCTTCCTTCAATCATTTTACATTGTAAATAATATTTCGTTTTGCAAATTATTTCCTAAAACGAAAAAGAAAAAAAAAAAAGAAAAAATGAAAAGAGGGTATGAAAGAAATAAAAGAAAAGAAAAAGAAAAGAAAAAGAAAATAAAATAAAATAAGAAAAAAAAAGAGAAAAACAAGAAAAGCCCATCAAAATAAAATTAGTTTGAATCATACTGTCTAATCATGACCAAAATTTTCAAATTTGTTGTTGATAGGTTAGAGAATAAGTTTGGTGAAACTATTTAATCTTGGCCAAAGTAGTTAGGTTAGAGTAATAATTATTCCAGGAGTCTAATCTATATTGATGTGTTAGATGCCTAGGTTAGGTGATTTTTGTCTCAAGAAAATTGAAAGGGGATTTCAAAATATACCCCTAGTTGATTAAATTTGCTTACTTTAGCTTAGGAAAATAAAACGATAGTGTAAAGTTGAAAAATATAGGCTTGGTGCTTCACGACGCATATTTTTTATCCTAAGTTTGGAAGAGGACAATACATTTTGTCTTGTAGTGCCTAACTCCTGCACAAGTCTCCATCGACAACATACCCCTCTTCCCAGATCAACGGTCCTCATCCTTTTTCTGACCCCCCCAACATTTCTACCTTAAATGACAAGGGGGGGGGGGGTCCAAAAATTGGTTTTCCCCCGCATCATTCCCACCTAACGTGGCACATCCTTAGCATTTCAGACCCCCACCCTCCTATTTAAAATTGTTTCCTACCACCCCCTCTGAAATCTTCCAAACTAAAAACCGATACCACTCACCTCACCTTGCCACCATAGTCCTCTTACTACACTCCATCTATCCTACTCTACATACTTGTTAGCCAATTAAAACATTCCCTGTGAATGTTAACCACCCTGTAACAAGCCCATGCCATAACGGATATTTGTTGCATATTGTAAAACCCCATTCACATCCTGTTACACCATTTGTTGATACAGTCACTGTGGATACCGCATCGAACCAATATTTCAAGTTAACTTCCACCACCTCTCACCCTCAACGGGAGAATCGTTTCCCTGGGTAATATAGTTCCGCCATTATTTTACTGCAAGATCTATCAATTATGGACCCCAAGTCTAAATATACAGATAGATTCGAGAACCCAATCCTTCCTCCTACTATTGACCTAGACCACATCCCTCTGGCAGATAAGGATTACAATGTCACAGAGTCGAGGTGATAATTCGACTTCTTCGAATTGCACTCGTGGATAAAAGACAATTTTCATGACCAGAGTGATGAAATTGGACTTTGGGAGTCAAATTTACCTCTGTACATGTTTCCTCAAACTCAACATTTCCCTGAATTTTCCCTCATATGTCAATCCCTCTATTTTCCTAGCCAAAGAGCCATTGCCTCCTTCTCTAATGAAACATTGTTCACAATCACCTCTGAAGCCATCTACCAGATGTTGCAGATCCCTAAAAATGACTTAGCCATCCCATTCTCCATTGAATCCCAAAATGACCTATACTAGAAACTGACTTTCCCCCAAAGAGCCTAGATCTTGATATTTTCCTCCCAGAACATGCCCAATTACCCAAGAAGAATACACCTTACTCATCTTCCGTTTTCACTGTCAAAGAAAACCATATCACATCCATTCTGTCTTACCTATTAGTTTATTACTCAGATGAATGGGTAGATGAGCCTATTCTAGGTTTTCAATCCATATTTTCTACAGAAGAAAGAGTTTCCATTAAATTCAATTTCAGTCAATTTTTGGTTGATAATATTCATGATTAATTATTTAGATTTCCAACGGAAGGGATGTTCAGATGCTCTTCAATTCTGGTTTACATGTTTTTATTTTACCAATCAGACAGGTTCTCCTATGCACTTCAGAAGTTAAACCAGGAAGGAAACCGATAGCCAGTGACATCATGGACCTCATTGGTGAGGAAAAATTCAACAGAGTACAACTTCAAGGACTTCATAGATCAATTCATTAACCTAGTTGTTTGTATGCTAAAAAACAACACAGAGCCAAGGATTAATGAATAAATTCATAAGGTCTTTCACCTATCTAATCAATCCAAGATAGGGGATTGGTATTTATACCAAAATCATACAGAGATAAGGGTATATGGGTGTGATATTCCTCCTTACAAATTTCCCAAATACCTCCCAGTGAGGATTTTTTCACTAGAATATATAAGTTAAATGGTGAATTCAGATGAAATTCACTTTGTTGAAGCAAAGAAAAAGTCCCAGCTCAGAATAAAAACCCAGGTTGGACCTTTCATATGCAACATAAGATCAACAGGAGAAGAAGAAGATAACCTCTTGAAAAATATGAGGTTTCCTTTGAGTTCCACTTTGGCATATGACCCATTTGGTGTCATTTCTGAACTCAGAATCAAACAAAGGAGAACTCTTTATGTTCACACACAGAGGCCAGATGTAACATACCCACTACCTAAAATCAAACTTTTTCGTTGATTTCTCAACAATGAGAATCCCCAAAGCTCGCAGCAGCGAACTGCCAAACCCAATGCACCTGTCACGGCCTCTTTTCATGCGCCTGTGACATTTCCCCAATGATAATTTCGGGTTTCGGGGTTTCGTGATTCCCGCTGACAAGAGTTCCTGTCCTCTCAAACTCCCGATCTCCGATTTTCTGATGCGCCCCTTTACACGCTAGCCCTCATGGATAAACTCCTGGACCATATGACCACTATTTCACAAGACCGCAGCCTTATCTCCTTTCGGAGTTTTGGTCTTCCAAAAGCTGATGCGCTTTGACTTCAGCAATCCCTTCGGGATAGACCTTTGGTCCACGTGACCTTCCCCCATATGACCGCAACCACACTACTTATTAGGGTTTCAAACTTTTCAATGCCAAAATGCATTTGTCCTCGGGACTCGCGATCCTTCGATTCCTGATATGATGTAAGTTAACAACCCCTTTTCTCCTTTAGCGCGATCAATAGTAGTGATCGCCCATGAGACCAACGGTCCCTGATTTCTATCGAGACTTCGGGGTTTCAAATGCCTAAATGCATTTGTTCCCGGGACTGTCGATCTCTCGAATCTTGATTCTCCACTATGCTGACAGCTGGCCCCCACGATGGAGATTTCCCTTCCTTGTCGAAATTTTGGACTTCGCGATTCCGAATTGCAAGGACTTCTTGTCCACGGGATTCCCGATTTCCCGACTCCCGAAATGTCGATGGATGATTTTCTTTTCTGGAAACCTCCCGAATGCTCTGATCTCCTCCACGCGTCCTCCTCAAGATGGACGGTCCTGATCATCTCTCACGATTTCGCGACTCCTGATGCTCCAGAAGTCTTGTCCTCAGAACTCGCGAAATGATGAACCCCGATGCACCTATTGACTTTTCTGTTGGGACTTCCTCGATGGTCTGGATCTCCGCCATGTGTTCCGGCTAATAGATGGCCCTGATCCAATCTCGTGATTTCAGAGTTTTTGATACCCCGATGACAGAAATTCTCTGTCAACTCAAAACCCCGGTAGTCGATATACTGACGGGATCTCGATTTCCACCACGTGTCTGCACAAACGGACGGTCCAGATCATTTCGTTGTTTCGGGACTTGAAATGCCCCGACTTTCTCGACCTCAAGAATTATGATACCCCGATCGTCGGGATTTCACCCCTACTGTTCACGAAGGTTTAACCCTCATGCATCTCTTAACGGATCCAACAGTTGTCGGGTTTTTCTAGCTCAAATCTAACGGCTCAGATCTATCCCACCTCGCGCATTCTTCCACTACTTCGTGGATGTGGGAAGATCAATGGTCCAAATGTTCTCATGGACCTTGGGGGTCTACAATCCTGATTTCCTCGTTATTCACAAAGATAGAGGGAAAAGGGGCAAGGTACGTAATGCCCTTGTTTCTTTCGTCAATCTAACGGTTGTGAATGGCCAAGGATCTTCCTACGGAATCTCGTCCGTCGATCGATACTTATCCCTACGTTGCTACTTCAGGATTTCAAGAGGGTCGTTTCTCCTCATACAGAGTTACTAAGGATTTACACCTTCACATTTACCTTCCGGGTTATTGAGGGGTTATTCAAGGAAGGTATTTCTATGGGGAGGTTCACCCAGGGTATTATCTGAGGTGGATAAGGGTGTCATCCTCCCGAGAACCAGTCATGAAGTCTGAATAAGATCAGTACGCATATAAATAATAAATTTATGAGGACACAAGCCATACATAGTCTTTCCATATAATATACAACTACTAGTACTGATCGAAATACCACACAGACATTCTTATAATGAAAACATTCACAGTTCCACAGCTTATGAGCATAGCTATCAGAATACACACATTTCAAGGTGCCAGAGGCAGAACACTTATCAGAAATAACACCAGGGTTAAGTAACTACTGAGAGGGGTGCTCGTTCCACCCAACCGTAGGCGTAGCGACTCCCAGCGGATTTACCACTAGCCACCCCCGAGCTGAGACCACGATGCTGTGAGACTGCGTCTCTCTGTCTACCAGTGACCAGGAGCGAAGGTTGCAATCCTTCCTCTCTGCTATCACTGACTCTGCGTAAGGCCAAAGTTCCCCTCGCGTCTGCCCCCGAAATCATTTCTACCCCCATGCCTTATCCTCTTGCGAGGTTACGTGTGGCACAATTACCCTTGCGTTGATCAGGTCTGACGGCTCCACGGATAGGCGGTTCACCTCCCCATCCCTCACTAAGCCATCAACCTGCCATCCTGCAAGGCATTAAATTCAGGGCCAGTGAGCTGCTTTTGGTTCTCCAGGCCTGTGGAGTCCAAATACGGTATTCATTCTTGGTGGAAGTTAACACCACCTTTCCAAGTGCCTTCCATCACCACCGTGGTCTCTTTTTCAGCACATCCTCTCTCAGTAGTCCTGCAATATAAATTCATAATGCTATTTACATTCATCAATCTTCTTCATAAGGTCCATTCATGTCATACATTCACATTTTCATCATGCTTTAGCATGGTAATTCCTATATTAGGATTAATTACAAATTTGTGGGAAACATGGTGTTACAATTCCCTCCCCCTTAAAGGAACACCGTCCTCGGTGTTCTTTCTCAAAACGCATGTCATGCCTTTCTTATTCGGCCACTTCAGAAGTATTTATATTCGTCATCTTCCTTCAATAATTCCTGGACAACAAGCACATTAATTCACAATTTTGTGCAAAAACATCTTATTGATATTCAAATTTCAAAGAAAAAAAGAAAATTTCATATTCTTACCACAATACTTATCTGTGCAGTTTATGGATCTGTATCCACATGGTAATTTTGTTATCCATGCTCACCGTCCTCCTTGACATACCCATAGGATGCAAAATTCCAATTCAATAGCTCACAAGAGCCATCATAATTTCATCTTTCTTTCCAAGGTTTTTCTTCCTGCACGGGAAACTACCCATTGCGTGCATTACCCCAATAGTTTCAAAAATTATTAAGGTCTCCTCTTCCTTGCGGTCACTCACCCTCCAGGCCCAGGCTTAGGCATCCCCTTCACTATTATACAGTCCCTTGGGCTATCCATATTTCCCTGCCAAGGTTTTCTCACATAGGAAGAATTTTAGAGGCTCTATTGAGTCTTACAGTCGAGGCGTCCCTCGGTTTTTCTCTGTCGAGGCGTCCCTCCGACTGGTGTTACCTCAACACAATTTTATTTCAAACGATCATGACTCATCATAGGGTTTTCATGGCTCAGTAGTAGTCATGTTCATCATCTTCAGTTTTGACAGCCTTCATGTGTTCCCTTCTGAACGTGTCTTTTCTTCTCACGATTTGTTTTCATATTTGTTCTGCACAGGAACCAAATTCGTAATTATGGGACTTTCCTCCCCATAATGGTTAGGCTCAGCAGGCAATTGGACTTCATTATGGGCTTACAATGCCGCCATATCCAAGACCCCTTTGCTTCCTGCACTGTCAACTTCAATCGGCCAAACAACTTGTTATCTTTTCCATGCATATACATTTTGTTGCACCTTTACCACATCGTCATAACAATCTTAGAATTGTGCACACTTTAATGATTAAATTACTTCCTCAAAAGGAAATACCATTCTTGCAGTTTGCGCAGCAGGCAATCGGTCTTTCCTATGGGCTTACCTTACTGCCATATCCATGACCCTTTGTTTCCTGCAATTCATTCCTCAATCAGCCAAACAAATTGTTAGATTCTCCATGTATATATATATATATATTCAAACGTAATTCAACATTTCAAAGGGTTTTAACAACTGTGCCACTATCCTTGGCCACATTCATACCCAATACATTCTTGTATTGATTTCAAGTTTGTCACACTTTAGGACCGGTTCTTGGTCATGGGGTGTTGGGATTTAACCGATCCTCTCCTCATATGGTTTACTCGTTTTCATTCATTCTTTCAATAGAATCCACGCTTCCTGTTATAGGCTAATCACGACCCAAAATTAGTACATATTAAACTTCAAAGTTTCACATGAATGCGCCTACGCATTATGCCTTCATTAATAACCAGGGTGCCAACATTCATGGCCACCCAAATTTGATTTTCTCTAACAACTATACTACGTGAGTAAAAATGTTGGAAGGTCCTCCTTCCTCAAGGAGAAATCCATTGTTTGTCTTTTATGCAAATATGCATTTCATGGAAGTAATTCCAAGCAACGTGATATCCATGAGCACTTTTGTTTCCAATCATTCCTTGATTGGTCCATGTGTTCATGACATATCGGTTCATGAATTCTTCTGAAGGTTACAATCAGTCTTTTAGTACCAGAGGTTCGTGCCTCCATTAGTCAGGTCATCCTCCCCGAATCATACCCTACTCGGGTATCCAAGGCATACAACTGCCCTTTCAATTTTCAGGTATAGGATGCAATAATAAATATTTCGGAAGGGGTTCTTACCAAATCCCTTCATACCCTGTGCCACACAGGCACGGATACCTTTATACCTGTTCTTGGCTACTTGCACCCTTTCTCTGTCCTCTACCTTATCAGTAGTACTTTAGTAGGATTTCCACAGTCCCTTCAACAACCTTTCGATCGCAGCCTTTCCATGGTCACCCTCTGCTTGAGGTTGTTCATTATTAGCAACTGTCTTCCTCAACAGTTCCAATATTATTCCTTTCTACACATGACATACACCATAGGCATATTAATCATCATGAAATTGAAATGCAAATATCATAGCGTTTAATCAATAAAAACATTTTTAGGCATGTCTAGCATATCAGTATGCAGTCATCACATTATCCTTAATGTTTTTCATGAGTGTAACACAACAGTTCTCAATCATTTTCACAGCATTACAACCATCATTATTATGGTGTCAAAGCATTTTCGTTCATCAATGTACTGTCTTTATGATCCGCTAAAAGCGTGATGCACAGTCAAAGAAAGAATAGAGGGCTCTCCCCTTCTTCCAATTCTTTCTACATCGCCTGGGGATTTTCAGCCCAGTTAAGTTATCTCTAAGGCCTCACTGCCTTTCCTTAATCACAGCTTCAACCAAGCTGTATCAATTAAACGTACTCATTTATTCAGTTAATCATACTCAGGGGCTTACTGGCCTCTTACCAACCAAACTGGTTTCCACAACTGCTCTTTTTCTGAGCAGCCATGGTTTAGGCCCATCCTAACTCTTAGGATACTTCAACATGCTTTAGTAGCAACTCTTTGTTCATAATGGGTCAGGAACGTGTGCATCCTACAAACTTCCATTAGGTTATCAGAATGGTCACTATTTGGTTATTAGTATTCTATTACTTACATGATTCTTATACATGGACAGGCCTTGCAGCCCATTGTCCAATCCTTCAACAATTATCAGGGTTGTGACTCTGTTCCTCTGACAGAGACCTTATACAGTTCCTCCACCGGGAACTCCTTCAGCATGCAAC
>ML780945.1:169638-187293 GCA_009831015.1 Picea engelmannii | reverse complement strand
GTTAACTTACATCTATGATGTACTTAACCACTTTCCTAATCCTAAGCCTTCATGTAGCTATCATAGTTATATTTCATAGCCTACATACATTTCCATTTTTAAAATTAGTCATCTCAGGATTTATTCACAGTCCTTCTCATTGTAATCTGCAAAGGCATAAACATTTGCCTCTTATCGTGACAACAGAGCATCCTTGCTCGTTTACTATTTCATTTAATTGCACTAGATTTTTCCTGGGGATATGGAGTACATTCCCTTTAAGATATCCTTCAAGACAGATCCTTCACGACTCTTCAAAACGAAGTCAACCATGCATCCATGGTATTCATTCAATTTTGGCAAGTGTAAGTCTTGCCTCACGTTTCACTCTTCAGGGCCATCATGTTGCGCCTTTAGTATACTTATACTCTTACATCATACATGTGCATCACTTGCACGTTTTATATATCATTCATACCTTACTGGTATGAGTATCAGGCTTCTTAATAGGAAGCTCCTCGGTGCATTAAACTCATGCACTAATCATTACACTGGCTTACACCCTCTTCTCGCGCGACCATCGGCAGAGACCATGATCCAAATTTAAAAGGCGCTTCACATTTCGTGATTTTTCAAAATTCCCATTGCAAGGAATTTTTGTTTCCTTGATTCCCGAAATCCGAAGACCCGAAAGTCCGAGGCTAAGGTTTTCTCAGCTCTTTCATCCACATGACCCTTCGCTCGGAACCTGGGGTCAATTCTCAGACACGCGTCAGGATCCCGTATTTCGGCGAATCCGTGGGCAATGCTCCACCGTTTCCCATACTTCTAATCTATGCGGGCCTAGCAATCTGGATCCCACGGTCCAGATCTCTCTGGCAATCAACGAACCTCATCAAATCGGTGATTTACCTGGCGCGGCTTTGGGAAGTCTACGCTTCCATTTTCCCATAGACGAAACCTTGAAGCTCTAGATCAACGGCTCTCGTTGATTCCAATCTAACGGATATTATTCCTCCTAAGCTTATGAGTGATGAGAGGTTATCAGCCTTATCTTCCTCGCTGATTAATTAGGTCTAACGGTCACCAATGGCTCTCCAACCGACGGTTGTGATTATGTCGCAATTTCACATTTCACGACTTCGGGACTTCTATTATGGAGAACCTCGAATCCTTTGATATCCGGAATTGCAAAATTCCGGTATCTCCTCGCAACTAACCAGTGTGCTACTTCCCGAGATCGAACTACCCGAAACTTTTTGGTTCTTTCTGAATGGATCTTGACTCTAGATCCCATCCAATCTTCAAAATTATTTTCTGAAGGATTTCTCCTACAATATCTTCTGAGATTTTTTTTTTTAAGTTACTTACAGGGATAATCTCATAGTCCTAACTCATATGGGTGTTACCCTTTCCTTATGGAAATGACCAACAAGGGTCACTCTTGGGAATTAGCAACAGTTTCAAAGGACTCCTCAAACAGGTTATCCTCATGGTCGATTCTAACCATTATAGGTCAGGTAAACCTGACCCTACATATTTTCACCAGTCCTCTCAATCATGAGGAATTGTATGCTCAAGGTTTAGTCTCCTAATAATACAGCGGTCATAACTTTCTAAGGATCCTACCCATCCTTACCAGATTTCCCAAATCATGAAGGGGTTCTTCCTTTGGGTATTAATCCTTACCTAACCAACCATCTTAATCACAAGAGACTCTACCTGCTTTACTAGGTAGCCATCGTTACGCTAGAACAGAACAACTCAGTTCATGTCCCTTTTCTAGCTCGTGCAGCTTCATAGCACAATTTATTCTACCTCTGTCATTCGCACTCAAATCTTATCCATGATAACTATCAGTGCATCCCTACTACTATAAGAGTAGTTTCCATTTTAACAGAAGGGTTATAGGAATTGCCAAGTTAAAGTTTTATTCTACAGTCCTTCTCCTTAAAGAGAAACGCAGATAACAATATCTTCTAATGCGGCTCGTGCCTGGTCCCAAGCAGGCCAAGTGTTGTAACCATGCTCTGATACCACTTTGTAACATACCCACTACCTAAAATCAAACTTTTTCGTTGATTTCTCAACAATGAGAATCCCCGAAGCTCGCAGCAGCAAACTGCCAAACCCGATGCACCTATCACGGCCTCTTTTCACACGCCTGTGACATTTCCCCGATGATAATTTTGGGTTTCGGGGTTTCATGATTCCCGCTGACAAGAGTTCCTGTCCTCTCGAACTCCTGATATCCGATTTGCCGATGCGCCCCTTTACGCGCTATCCCTCTTGCCTAAACTCCTGGCTCATATGACCACTATTTCACAAGACCGCAGCCTTATCTCCTTTCGGGGTTTTGGGCTTCCAAAAGCCGATGTGCTCTGACTTCAGCTAGCCCTTCGAGCTAGACCTTTGGTCCATGTGACCTTCCCCCATATGAACGTAGCCACACTGCTTATTGGGCTTTCATACTTTTCAATGCCGAAATGCATTTGTCCTCAAGACTCGCGATCCTCCGATTCCCGATATGACGTCAGTTAACAACCCCTTTTTGCCTTTAGGGCGATCAACGGCTGTGATCGCCCATGAGACCAATGGTCCTTGATTTCTATCGGGACTTCAAGGTTTCAAATGCCTAAATGCATTTGTTCCTGGGACTGTCGATCTCTCAAATCCCAATTCTTCGCTATGCTGACAGCTGGACCCCACGATGGAGATTTCCCTTCCTTGTCAGAATTTCGGACTTCATGATTCCGAATTGCAAGGACTTCTTGTCCACGGGATTCCCGATTTCCCGACTCCCGAAATGTCGATGGACGACTTTCTTTTTTGGAAACCTCCCGAATGCTCTGATCTCCTCCACGGGTCCTCCTCAAGATGGACGGTCCTAATCGTCTCTCGCAATTTCGCGACTCCTGATGCTCCGGAAGTCTTGTCCTCAGGACTCGCGAAATGCCGAACCCCGATGCACCTATTGACTTTTCTATCGGGACTTCTCCGATGGTATGGATCTCCGCCATGTGTTACGGCGGATAGATGGCCCTGATCCAATCTCATGATTTCAGAGTTTTTGATACCCCGATGACAAAAATTCTCTGTCAAATCAAAACCCCGGTAGCCGATATACCGACGGGCTCTCAATTTCCGCCACGTGTCTGCACAAATGGACGGTCCAGATCATTTCATTGTTTCGGGACTTGAAATGCCCCGACTTTCTCGACCTCAAGAATTTTGATACCCCGAGTATCGATATCCCGATGTGTCAACCCTCTCGTCGGGATTTTACCCCTACTATTCACGAAGGTTGAACCCTCATGCATCTCTTAACGGATCCAACGGTTGTCGGGTTTTTCTAGCTCAGATCTAATGGCTCATATCTGTCCCACCTCGCGCATTCTTCCACTACTTCGTGGATATGGGAAGATCAATGGTCCAAATGTTCTCATGGAACTTGGGGGTCTACGATATCGATTTCCTCGCTATTCACAAAGATAGAGGGAAAAGGGGCAAGGTACGTAACGCCCTTGTTTCTTTCGTCAATCTAATGGTTGTGAATGGCCATGGATATTTCGACGGAATCTCTTCCATCGATCGATACTTATCCCTACGCTGCTACTTCGATATTTTAAGAGGGTCATTTCTCCTCATATAGAGTTACTAAGGCTTTACGCCTTCACATTTACCTTCCAGGTTCTTGAGGGGTTATTCAAGGAAGGTATTTCTATGGGGAGGTTCACCCAGGGTATTATCTGAGGCAGATAAGGGTATCATCCTCCTGAGAACCAGTCATGAAGTCTGAATAAGATCAGTATGCATATAAATAATGAATTTATGAGGACACAAGCCATACATAGTCTTTCCATTTAATATACAACTACTAGTATTGATCGAAATATGACACAGACATTCTTATAATGAAAACATTCACAGTTCCGCATCTTATGAGCATAGCTATCAAAATACACACATTTCAAGGTGCCAGAGGTAGAACACTTATCAGAAATAACACTAGGGTTAAGTGACTACTGAGAGGGGTGCTCGCTTCCACCCAACGGTAGGCGTAGCGACTCCCAGCGGATTTACCACTAGCCACCCCCGAGCTGAGACCACGATGATGTGAGAATGCATCTCTTTGTCTGCCAGTGACCAAGAGTGAATTTTGCAATCTCTCCTCTCTGCTATCACTCACTCTGCGTAAGGCCAAAGTTCCCCTCACGTCTGCCCCTGAAATCATTTCTACCCCCACGCCTTATCCTCTTGCGAGGTTGCATGTGGCACGATTACCCTCACGCTGATCAGGCCTGACAGCTCTACGGATAGGCAGTTCACCTCCCGATCCCTCATTAAGCCATCAAGCTGCCAGCCTGCAAGGCATTAAATTTAGGGCCAGCGAGCCGCTTTTGGTTCTCTGGGCCAGTGGAGTCCAAATACGGTATTCATTCTCGGTGGAAGTTAACGCCACCTTTCCAGGTGCCTTCCACCGCCATCGTGGTCTCTTTTTCAGCACATCCCCTCTCAGCAATCCTGCAATATAAATTCATAATGTTATTTACATTCATCGACCTTCTTCATAAGGTCCGTTCACATCATACATTCACATTTTCATCATGCTTTAGCATGGTAATTCCTATATTAGGATTAATTACAAATTTGGGGGAAACATGGTGTTACACCAGAGGTGGAAAGATACATGAACCATAAAGAGTGGCATGAAAACAGATTGCAAGAACCAGAGGAGCAACATATTTATACAACCACTTCGCAGACTAATACACCCAAAAATAAAGAAAAGAAGAGAGAAAGGAAGGAGGTTTCTCCTTCAGTCACAAAGGTATCAACTAAGGATTTCCAAGTATATAGAAAGAGGGATAAAACTACTCATACACCATATTTACTCAAGGAGGGAGAACAAAAGTCCACCATAGACTTGGAGGGACCACACTCTTCAACCCATTCAGACAGTCTGGTTACATGCTCTCCATCATCACCAACACCTCAAACAAACCTAGACACTACTTTGAAAGTTGAATAAGCTCATGGGAAAATAGAGTCAAATATTTTTGACAAATATAAACAAATCAAGCAAAGGAATGAGATACTCAACAACAACACCTACACTTAGTTCTGGAAGCAGAACTCCACTGCTCAACATAGATTGTTGCCATATTTTGAAACAAAAAAAGGAAGAATGCAAATGGAATTCTTACAAGCACAAGTTCCCCATCCAGGAATAGCTACAGACTACAAAAATACTACTTTTGAATTTGATGTAAAAGATGTCCATCCAGTGGACCAAATGGATATGCATAGGGAGACGGGAGAAATGATATTGTCAACTTTGAAAAATACCTCAATGACTGATTCTAAATTGTAGGTATCCCTAAACAATATCGAGTCCCAACTGAAGCTTGAGAATATTTCTTCTTTGGACAAGGATAACAAAATAAAATAATTAGAAGAATTGGTTCTTAAGATTGGGTATGAACCAACAAATGTAAAGGAAACAAAGTAGTTGTTAAAGAAGAAGAATGTTGATATAATGATGCATCCCCCCTACTCTCCAGTAAGGCTACACGACTTCCTGATCAAGGATCTTCGATTCTCCGAGCCAAATAAACTCTTTGAAACCTAACTAGTCTCACTCTATAATTGAACACATGCCCTTTCAATGTTTTGGTGTAGGTTCTATGCTACTCGCGATCCCTTCCTATGCACTATTGAACTATTGCATTTCAGGCACTAGCCCCTTCTAGCATGTGAACTTGGACTATGAACTCACATATACATGCGATTTTGGGCACGACCAAGAGTGGTTTGGGACCAAACTTCTTTTCTCCCCACAATTCACTACTAGTCTCCACATGTCCTTTTGGCAATACTGTGGTTTCAATTGCGGCCCACTCTCAAAATTTTTAAAGTTTGAGCACTTTTTTCCCCCACAACGGAGTGTGAGCATTGATATCATGATCTTGGGTGGGGCCTCTTGATAAACGACTTAGATCTTCCCCTTTCAAATCAATGGTCATGATTTGCTTTGCAATTCGGGTTTTAGAGTTTTCAACACTCAAACATTACTTTGTCTGCAATAACAGATATCTTGCCACATACCCTCCTCAAATCGATGACCCTAACTCTTTTGGGATTTCAGACTTCGGAAATCTCAATTCTCAACTTTCACCTTCCCCTAGTTTCTTTTATTTGAATCTCGCAGTTTGTTGACGCGTGTCTCCCGTAGATCGACGGCTGCTATCCCTTTGGTTCTTCGGACCTTGGAAAACTCAACTCTCAACTTCCACTTTCCCTCGAAGTGTGTGGATTTTTATCACCCGTCGTCCTGAATTGGACGACTAAGATTTACTTTGGGTCTTCACCCTGAGTCCACATATTTATGCTGCATGTCCTCTGGATCTGACAGCTATGATTTTCTTCGAGTCTTTACCCGGAGTCCAAAGATTTATGCCATGCTTCCCTCTGGATCTGACGGTCCAGATTCACTTCGGACTTCAGGTTTCAGAAGTTTCAATTCTCAACTGAAACCCAATTTCATTTATTATAAACTTGTGATTCGTCGCCACGCATCCCTCTAGATCTGATGGTCCATATTTTCATCGGAATTTGGGTTTCAAAAGTTTCAATGATCAACTAAAACCCAATTTCATTTATCTGAAACTTGGGATCCATCGTCATGTGTCCCTCTAGATCTAACGGTTCAGATTTCCTTCAGACTCCAAGAGTTTCAACTCTCAACTGAAACTCTCGAAATGATTTTCCCAGAGTCTCTGATCTGCTAACATGTATCTCCTGGCGACCGACGTTCATGATCGACTTTAGCTATTTCACCTCCTCCTTGTCCACAAACTTCCAAAGTTGTGTATATTGTGCCACCTGTCCCTCTTGGTGATGGAAGGTCCCTAATCACTTTGGGACTTCGGGACTTTGTCAGTCCTCTCTCCTCTGCACTTTACAAAACTTAAAGCTCGTGCACCTTACCCAGATCCAATGATCGGGAACGATCCCTCTCCCTCCTGGACGGATCTTAACTGATGATTCATGAAACCTTCAGAGCTTCACTCCTTCTGAATATTTCTCTCATCTACCTCTTCTGAGATTGATCCCCTTGAGGATTTTGATCTCCCATGCACTCCTTGTGTTCATGGGATTTCGAAAAACTCAGATCGAAGGATTTCTTTTAAATAAATTCTTCCCGCACTCCTTGTGCTTCTTTGATATGGTTCTTCAACCCTTAGTCGCTCCATGACTCAGTTCACTCCTTGCACTTGGTCTAAGTTCCTGTTGTTCCTTATGAACTCTTTTGAGTCAATTTAAGACTCTGTTGATGCATTCCTTGCATACGATATGCACACCTTGCATACGAGTTTCAGAAGAGAAACAATTGAAACTTATCCAGTTTCGTCACAACTCATATGATCAATTATAACAACCATACATAAAAAAAATGAACTAAAACACATACAGAATATATCATTCATTCAATCACACTTCAAAATGAATAGTGTCCAAGGAATTGGAACAATTATGTCTATTCTACTCATTCATGAAATAAAATTACATAGTATCACAGTTCTTCACTGCATCTATCTTCTACTCTACTACTCTTCTCTACTCTTGTCTCTCCTCTAATCTCTAATACAATACAACAAAAACACAAAATATATCTAAGGAGTGGCTCCTCGAGCTCTTCTCCTCGTGTCTGCACCCTATCCTATTAGGTCCCAGTGGTTACCTACTTTGTCCTATTACATTAACTATCAATTATTACCAGATAAGAGTTGACACTCTAAATCTGCAACTCCTTACAGTCATATAATACTTTTACAAAAAAAATATATTTAAAAATGTTGTTTGGAAAATATCTCAACAACTCGTTATGTTTTTGAGTTAAATGTTGATTTGAAATTCTCTCGTGTTGATATGTCATATCCCTGCCTCCACACTTGTGTATTTGAATTTGAAAGCGATGCTACTACATTATACTCCTCTGGGTAAAATATTCATAGACTCATGTCCATGAGCTCTTGCACTGTTTTTCCATGCTTCAAAATATCAGGTTCAGTGACCTGACATGAATCTTCCACTAGATGATCTTTCCACACTAAGTATTCAGGGTATGTCTTCCTCTTGGTCTTCTTTCCAACTCTTTGTTCTATGATTTTCTCCATATAAGGATTTTCTGTTGTGGGGAATTGTTCTTCCCACTGAACTTCTTTTTGATCATTTGATTCTCCTGCATCATCTCTCCTGTAAGTATACAAGTCTGCAACATTGAATATTGGTGATATCCCAACATTGTCTGACAATCCAATTTCATAAGCATTGGCTACAATTTTTCTGAGAATCTTACATGGTCTTATCTTCTTCATCTTCAACTTGTTATATGTTCCCCTTGGAAACCTTTATTTTCTCAAATGAGCTAAAACTTCATCTCCTACTTCAAATTGAACTTTTGTCCTCTTCTTATCAACTCTATTCTTGTATTTAAGGATGTTGTCCTGCAACTTCTCTTTGACTCTGTCATGGAGTTTTTTCATTTCCGTTGCAAAATCTTTTGCGGCAGCACTTCTGAACTCATATTGATTTAGATCTCTCAATTCTGTAATTCCTCTTGGTTGTATACCATACATTATTTCAAATTTACTTTTTCTAGTGCTCCTATTCACTGAATTGTTAAATGCAAATTCTTCTTGTTCCAGAATCTGATCCCATTGATGGCCTTGCTCAGTGACTAAAATTCTTAACAAGATTCCCAGACTCTTGTTTACTACTTCAGTCTATCCATTTGTTTGAGGGTGATATTCTAAACTAAAGGACAAGTTTGTCCCCATCCTCTTCCATAGGGTTCTCCAAAAGTGTCCTACAAATTTTGTGTCTCTGTTTGAGATTATGCTCTTAGTAAATCCATGTAGTCTCACCACTTCTCTGGAAAAAAATTGGCTATGCGTGTAGCATCTTTTTTTTTTCTGGAATGGTATGAAATGTGCCATCTTTGAAAATATGTCCACCACAACAAATATGGAATCACTCCCCTTTTGGGTTCTTGGAAATCCCAATACAAAATCCATACTGATTGCATTCCATGGACTTTCTGGAATTGGTAATGGCTAATACAAACCAGTGTTCTATTGTCTACCTTTTGCATACTGGAAAATTCTTCATTTGTTCACAAAATGTTTCACCTCTTCCCTCATGCTCGACCAATAGTATGGATTTCTCAGCTGTGAAAATGTCTTATCATGACCAAAATGTCCAACTAAACCTCCAGTGTGTTTCTCTTTCAGCAGGTTATATCTCATTGAGCATCTTGGTATGCATAGTTGGCTCCCTTTGAACAATAATCCATCCTGGATCAAATATTATGTCCATGGGATTTTTTCTCCCAACAAAGGATTCTTACATGCCTCATAAGCCTTCTTAAAATCTAGATCTTATCGATACATTTTCTTGGGGTGTTCAAACCCTAAGGTCTCAACTTGGAATTCATGTACAATTAAACTCCTCCTGCTCAAAGCATTTACAACTTTATTAGCAGTTCCAATAATATGTTTAATAACAAAAGTATAATTCTTCATATATTCTATCCTTTGAGCATGTCTCTGATTCAACTTTTCTTGCCTAGTAATAAATTGCAAAGCTTGATTATCATTGTAGAAGACAAATTCTTTAGGAATTAGATAGTGCCTCCACTTCTTCAAAGCTTGAATCACTGCATAAAATTATTTGCCATATGTGGAATACTTCTTCTTGATGTCATTCAACTTCTCACTAAAATAAGCAATTGTCCTATTATCCTGACTCAATCTTGCTCCAATAGCTATTCCACTTGCATCACATCTCACTTGAAATGCTTTTCCAAAATCTGGTAAGACCATAATTGGTTGTTCTATGATATTCTCCTTCAACAATTTGAAACATTTTTCAGCTTCCTCTGTCCAATTAAAATACTTTTGCTTCTTCTTCATAGTGTCTAGCATGGGTGTACATATACCACTGAAATTTCTGATAAAATTTCTATAAAAACTTGCTAACCCATGAAAACGTCTTACTTCAAATATGCTTCTTGGTGATGGCCATTCTTTGATTGCTCTCACCTTTTTTGGATCCATTTTCAATTCATTTGAAGAGATCACAAAACCCAAGTATAAGAGTTTTGTCTTCATAAAAGAGATTTTCTTCAGTTTTATCAGCAATCTTTCCTGTTGAAACCTTCTCATCACTAATGTCAAATGTTTTAAGTGTTCTCCCTCTGTCTTACTGAAAATTAGTATGTCATCCAGATACACTATGACAACTTTTCCTATGAATTATTTCAACACTTCATTCATTAATCTCATAAATGTGCTTGGTGCATTTTTCAACCCAAATGGCATGACCAACCATTCAAACAAACCTTCATTTTTCTTGAATGTTGTCTTCTATTCATCTCCCTCTCTCATCCTTATTTGATGATATCCACTCTTCAAGTCTATCTTGGACAAATAGCTTGCTCCACTCAAACAATCCATCAAATCGTCCATCCTTGGAAAAGAAAATCTATACCTAATGGTGATATTGTTGTTGGCTCTGGAATATGTACACATTCTCCATCCTCCATCCTTCTTTAGACTTAACACAGTTGGTACTACGCATGGGATTAGGCTTTCCCTGACTAAACCTTTATCCAACAACTCTTGTACTTGATTTTTGAATTCCTCATTCTCTCTAGGTCTTAACCTATAAGCTTCTTTGTTTGGTAAACTAGCTCCTGGAATAAGGTTAATATGATGGCTTATACTCCTAATGGGTGGCAATGAGTGAGGTAACTCATCCACTACTATGTCAAAAACGTTTTCTAACAATTTCTGTATTTCTTCAAGTAAATATTCTACATAAGTATTTATAAGGATACTCTATGCTTCCTCACTATAGAAAACTGCATCTCCTGCTCCTTTTTGAATTCATTCAAGAGTTCCTTCCCACTCATGAGAAGTACACTTGAACTAGCTTCCATCTTTTTCTATTTGTCTTCTATTGGCAACACCATATGTGTCCTACCATTCTTTTCAAGGGTATAAGTATTCTTCCTCCCATCATGAATACATTTTATGTCAAACTCCCATGGTCTCCCCAATAAAATATGGCAGGCATCCATAGGAATTACATCACCTGATATTTCATCCCTATAACCTCCTATTTTAAATTCAACTTGGCATTGTTGACTTTCCATTACTTGATGTACTTTTTGCAACCATGATACCTTGTATGGGTTTGGATGTGTAGTTGTCTTCAGCTCGAGTTTCTCCACCATCTCCATGGATACTATATTTTCAGTTCTCCCACTGTCTATGATCACCTTGCAAAACTCTATCTTTCATATTGCAAGCAATTATGAACATATTTGTTCATTGAACTGGTTCCTCTACCTCCATCTCTAGTTTAAGAAGAACTTTCCTCATCATGAGGTTCTTTCCTCCTTCTTCTCCTTATTCTTCCACATGCTTATTTTCTTTAGAAATGTGTGCTTCTCCTCTTCTAGTGTCTTTCTTCTTCTCTAGGAATTCCCAAGACATATGCCATGTCTTTCCATAGGAATAACATCTAAATTCACCTCCTCTGGCTCTTCCTCTTCCTCTAGGAAAAGATGTTCTTCCTCTATGTTGTCCTTCCTTAGAACTTCCACCTTTCTCAGGGTGACTATGATGTTTGCCAACTTCATGCTTTGGTTTTTGGAACTTCTACCCACTCTTTCCCTTACCTCTGCTTGAATTTCCTCCTATATTTTGCTGGCTTTGTTTTCTGGCCAATTTCTCTTCAGATTTCAAGGTTGCTTGATAGGCATCCTCAACTTTACTAGCAGACATCATGCTGATCTCCTATTGTATTTCATATCTCTGTGCATTGATATACCTAGCTATTTTTTCATCTTCATTCTCTTTATGTCCAGCCCTGATGTTCAGTCTGTAAAATTCCTCAGTGTACTCCTTCACTAATAAAATTGTTTGTCTCAGGTTCTGCAATCTTTTTAACAGATTCATTCGATAGTCCTTTGGGATAAATTTTTCTTTTAGCTTGGCTACCATCCTATCCTAGCTTTTAATTTTTGGTTTTCCCTTGCATCTGTGATCGGCTTGCAGTTCGTCCCACCATAGTGCTTCATGACCCTTCAGTATTTCCACTGCTTGTTTCACCATCTTTTCTTCTTTGATATCTTCATAAGCGAAGTATTTTTCCATAACACATACCCAATCCAACAATTCTTCAACTTCTAAATTGCCTTCCTACACTGGTACCTCTATATTTTCTCTGGCTCCTACTCTTGAAACAAATTTCAATAAGAGGTCTTCTGCAACATCCTCAGCTACATCTTCTTTGACCTATAACTCTTCTCTTTCAGCTTCACTAATATCTCTGGTGTCTGGTGCTCTCCTCTACGTTGTTTCCATGGTGTCCAACATAATTCTGAGCCACCTCATTTATTCTTCCATTTCTGAATTCGCTCTGTGTGTTCTAGGTGGCATGATTCTACTATCTCACCTTCAGAATCTATAAACATAATCCACTCTTGATACCACAATTGATATCAATTTATCTCCTTTCTCCTATGTCTTTTGTCTGAAAACAAATTCAATATCTATGATACCACCTGATGCAGACTCCCTACTCTCCAGTAAGGCTACACAACCTCTTGGTCAAGGATCTTTGATTCTCTGAGCCAAATCGGCTCTTTGAAACCCAACTGGTCTCACTCTATAATTGAACACATGTCCTTTCAGCTTTTGGGTGTAGGTTCTATGCTACTCACAGCCCCTTCCTGTGCATTGTTGAACTATTGCGTTTCAGGCGCTAGCCCCTTCCAGCATGTGACCTTGGACTATGACCTCAGGTATACGCACGATTGAGGGCACGACCAAGATTGCTTTGAGACCAAACTTCTTTTCTCCCCGCAATTCACTACCAGTCACCACACATCCTTTTGGTGATACCGTGGTTTCAATTGCGGCCCGCTCTCAAAATTTTAAAGTTCGAGAACTTTTGGCCCCCGCAATGGAGTGTGACTATTGATCTCGCGATCTCGGGTGGGGCCTCTTGATAAATAGCTCAGATCTTCCCCTTTCAAATCAATGGTTGTGATTTTCTTCGCAATTAGGGTTTCAAAGTTTTCAACTCTCAAACCTTACTTCCTCCGCAATGATAGATCTCCTCCCACGTACCCTCCTCAAATCGATGACCCTAACTGTTTTGGGATTTCTGACTTTGGAAATCTCAATTATCAACTTTCACCTTCCCCCAGTTTCTTTTATTTGAATCTTGCGGTATGTTGACACGTGTCTCATGCAAATCAACGGTCTTTGGACTTTAGAAAACTCAACCCTCAACTTCCACTTTCCCTCGAAGTGTGTGGATTTATGTCATGTATCCTCCTTAATCAGACAACTAAGATTTAATTCAGGTCTTCACCCAGAGTTCTCATATTTATGTTGCGTGCCCTATGGATCTGACGGCTATGATTTTCTTCAGGTCTTTACCCAGATTCCATGGATTTATGCTGTGCGTCCCTTTGGATCTGACAGTCCATATTCACTTCGAAATTCGGTTTTCAAAAGTTTCAATTATCAACTGAAATCCAATTTCATTTATCCAAAACTTGTGATCCGTCGCCACACATCCCTCTAGATCTGACGGTCCATATTTTGTTTGGACTTGGGGTTTCAAGAGTTTCAATTCTCAACTGAAACCTAGTTGCATTTATCTGAAACTCATGATCCATTGCCACACGTCCTTCAGGATCTAACGGTCCATATTTTCTCCAGACTTCGAGTTTCGGGAGTTTCAACTCTCAACTGAAACTCTCGAAATTATTTTCCTGGAGCCTCTAATTTGCTGACATGTATCTCTTGGCGACCGATGGTCAGGATCTACTTCAACTATTTCTCCTCCTCCTTGTCCACAAAATTCTGGAGTGTTGGATCTTATGCCACCTGTCCCTCTTGGCGATGGATGGTCCCTAATCACTTCGGGACTTTGTCAGTCTTCTCTCCTGTTCACTTTACGAAAGCTTAAATCTCACGCACCTTATCCAGATCCAACGATCTGGAATGATCTCTCTCCCTCCTGGACGAATCTTAACCGATGATTCACAAAACCTTCACAGCTTCACTCCTTCTGAATATTTCTCTTCGCTACCTCTTCTGAGCTTGATCCCCTTGAGTATCTTGATCTCCCACACACTCCTTGCATTCATGGAATTTCAGCAAACTCAGATCAAAGGATTTCTTTCAAAGAAATTATTCTCGCACTCCTTGTGCTTCTCTGATTTGGTTCTTTGACCCTTAGTCGCTCCATGACTTTGTGCACTCCTTGCACTTGGTCTAATTTCTCGTTGTTCCTTCTAAACTCTTCTGAGTTAATTTAAGACTTTGTCGATGCACTCCTTGCATACGATATGCACACCTTGCATACAAGTTTCAGAAACAGGGCCTTATCTTTAAGTACATACACCATATCTCAATGGAAAATTAAGCATTCATTCAACCATATATTTCAAACAAATAAACAATGATTTTTCATAACTATCCTAACACTCAAAACACAAACAAATCTAAATCCTATAGAGAGATCCCTCTCTGAAGTTGGCAGGGCTAGATCCCAGCTTCCAAAGTGGTTTGGTATTTACCTCTTTCTTTTCTTCTACAACCTATGTAAATTACAAAGTGATAACATAGTGGCGAATCCACCAGGGAAGAACAATTTTTCCAACTTTATGAATTATCTTCCTTAAGTAAGAAAACCTTATTTCTTAACGATTAAAGATCTGAATTTTAAGAGATAAATGTTCATAGGTTGTAGAAATTTGTAAATAATTAACTTTTTTTTTAAGAATAAGTTATTGCTCCAAAAAGAATTCACACCAAATCTCATCTTGATCCAGAACCTGTAAAAATAGTAGATAAGCCTGAAAAATTGATCATAAAAAGAAGCTTAGCATAAAGTCAAGGGAGTAGTAGTCCTCCTCCTAGGGAAACCTCTCTTCCCTAGAATTTTGTCAGAATCTAAGACATCCACTTTGATCTAACGTTTGAGCATAGTCTATTAATAACCGAATATGATAGCTTTTTGGATGAAACAATTTTAGATCAAGCTATCCTCCAACCTAATACACCTAAAAGACACTTTCCTGGATCAGATCTTGATCAACAAATCCTTCAAAATTTTGAGAATTTACAAGATATAGCATCAGACTTTGATCAAGATTTGCATAAAGCCTACATTCAACAGTCTATTGAGATTTATGCCATGACCATGTTTTCATCATCTATCAATCCTCAATTAGTTCATCCTATATATTCCATCCCTTCTTCTTCCATATCTTCCAGCCCTGATTCTTCCATATCTTCCATTGCTTTTCCAATAACTTCACAGGTTGTAATCCGACCTGTCACAGGAGTTCCTACTATTCATCCTCCTCCACCAATCATAGCAGCAAGATATGCTCCCCTCGTTTTTGGCTACTCCCTTACAAAATATGTCCTAGGATTATCAAACTAGGATTCCTCAGTTTGATGGCACTGGAAATATGATTGCTCAACAACATGCTGACAAGATGAATGACTTATTTGACCTACAAGAAGTTTATGAAGAAGATGTCAAAATGATATTGTTTTCCCAAAGTTTAAATGGAGAAGTTATGAAATGGTTCAAATCCTTAATATATTCTATCCTAAATGAAATTATTGCCTTTCACCAATCCTTTCTCAATAGATGGGAAGTTAAGAAAAATCCACTTGAAATCTTATCTGAATATGAAAGTATTAAAAGAAACAAAAGGGAAAGTGTACATGATTATTGCACTAGATTTAACAATATTTATAATTCCATTCCAACAAACATTAAAACTCCTCGAGGTTTATCTTTGATCAAATTACCTAATGGTTTTGATGATGACATGTCCTATCAATTGAGAGAAAGAAACCCTAAAACTTTGGAAGAGATGCAAAGAGATGTTGTAAGTGTAGAGGAAACTTTGTTAGCTAAGAGATCTAGACAAAGAACAGAGAGGAGAGTAACCATCAAAGAATAACCATCTACCTCTTATGTTGATGCTAAGATAGAATAATTGGTCAGAACCATGGAAATATTATACATCATTGATAGGACTCTCCCAAGAGAAAATCAGCCTCATCCCCAAATCAGAAATCCTAATTTTAGGAGAAATCAATCCCAATCAGACAAACAGAACCAAGAGAACCAAGAGAACAAAGAGGCCCATATCAACAGATTAGGCCCCCTTTTCAAGAAAAATATGACGATGAGGGGGAAGAAACAATTGAGAGTCTTGGTGATGTTCACATTAATTTAATGGGAATAAATGGCAATGATTCTAGTTTTTTTACCAATAAGAACAAAACCTTTTCCTTATCTCACAAACAGAAATTGATGAGGAAGAATCATATCATCAAGATTTTGAAAATGAAATTATGGAATCTCATAGGTAGTATAACCTGATAATTACGAATTCTAATGATAATCCAACTAAGAAAGCTCTTGACTTTAGAAAGACAACATACACACCAACCAACAAAGTTCTTAATAGTCCCCCTAATAAAAACTCAGAGGTCCCAACCAAAAGAACCCTTGATTTTGTCTCAAAAACAACTCAAACTAATGTTCCCTCCAACAGCTAGCCCAAAGATACTTCATAGAAGAAGGTTGTTGAGAAATCAGATTTTTCTAACCAAAATAAAACTCAAACCTCATTCAACTTGGAAAGTGAATTGGCAAAACTCAAGATACGCATTCCTCTAATAAAGTTAATGACTAAGAATGCTTATAGATCACAAGTGATAAAATATATCAACATATAGGTAGGTACAGATACAGTAAATATTGTTGATGATCAACCATAATTATTATTTGGGCCTGAAGTTGATGGAAAATCTGAAAGTGTAATGACTGTCTTTAAAAATAACATCTAAAAATTTTACCAAATCCTACCAAATGTACAGCAAATTATACCAGATTCATAAAAGAAGAATTATGCAAGTAAAATTAAAATTTATCCATGAGTAATGCATAAATTCGAATTGAGTACCTTAATACTGATGCTAATTTCCGTTGTTAGCTGCATTCCTGCTGCTACCTGCTACATAGCCCAGTCATGTTGCAAACACAGAAAATAATTGCCCAGAACCTCTTGTCCACCCTGCCAACTAGGAAAACGACCTAGCTCCAGGATATCTATGGATATCCTGGCCCTCCGAGCCCAAAACTTCTAGCAACTCGGTGCCTGCCTGATCAAATAGATCTCACAGCCCCTCTCGGCTCTCTCCCATAGCAAGAAAACATTCTCCCCCGTCGAATCCTCTCCTCCCACTCCTTCCTTCCATCCCTCTCCCTCCTTCACCGCCTTTCTCCCTTTACCTCCTCACCCAACTCCTTTATTACCCTTATCCCTTATTAAATACCTTATCCCTTGATTTAATTACCCTTATCCAAATGTATTGAATACGTTATCCCTTGTGGGATACGTAACCCAATTTATTATTACATTATATTATTATCCATTTCTTATTTAATACTTTATTAATTAATGACTTAATTAATAATTAAATCAATCATTAACCATATTGATTAAAGAGTTAATTATACTTAAATTAATCATAATCAAGAATAACTAATTAATAA
>ML780945.1:147247-161284 GCA_009831015.1 Picea engelmannii | reverse complement strand
CCTGATCAAATAGATCTCACAGCCCCTCTCGGCTCTCTCCCATAGCAAGAAAACATTCTCCCCCGTCGAATCCTCTCCTCCCACTCCTTCCTTCCATCCCTCTCCCTCCTTCACCGCCTTTCTCCCTTTACCTCCTCACCCAACTCCTTTATTACCCTTATCCCTTATTAAATACCTTATCCCTTGATTTAATTACCCTTATCCAAATGTATTGAATACGTTATCCCTTGTGGGATACGTAACCCAATTTATTATTACATTATATTATTATCCATTTCTTATTTAATACTTTATTAATTAATGACTTAATTAATAATTAAATCAATCATTAACCATATTGATTAAAGAGTTAATTATACTTAAATTAATCATAATCAAGAATAACTAATTAATAATAAATAATTAGTTAAGGTTATTTTAATAAATAATTATAATGTAGCTAATCCTTTAGGATTACCTTATTAAATTAATTATAATTTATAATCAAGGGTCGTTACAGAAAGTGGTGTTGTTCCTCCATTTTACATAAATTTAAACATTCATGACAATACTTTGCACAATTCCATGCTGGACTCTAGTGCTTCGCACAAGCTTATGCCTAAGGTTGTTATGGAAAAATTAGGACTTGATATCACTAGACCAAACAAATATTTATATTATTTTGATTCAAGTAAAGTAAAATGCATAGGTCTTATCAAAGATTTGTGTGTTACTTTAGCACAAATCCCAGCCAAGAGTATGGTAATGGACATAGTTGTTGTAGACATAACCCCTAAATATGGCATGTCACTGTCTCACTCATGGGGAGCCAAGTTACAAGGTACCCTTCAACTGGACATGTCTTATGCTACCATCCCATTATTTGGTCAGCGGAGGAGATTATATAGGGAGACACTAATGAAATACATGGTCAGTAGTAAGGATAAACAACACAATTATCCCTTATATTATGTTCATTCATACCTTGATTCTTTTATTATGTACAATGATGGATATATGGAAAGACAAATTTCCAATTTAGAAAATGATGTTTATAGCATGGAGGAAGACAAAACAACTTTTGTAGAAAGTGAAACAATAATGGTGAAATTTGATAAACAAAAGGAACCTCTTTGGAGTTTATACTTTGATGGTGTTGTTAGTAAGGAAGGATCAGGGGCTGGTGTGTGGGTTTCTAATTCAAAAATAAATCATACAGAAGGTCATTCCTATATGTTAAATTTTCATTGTACCAACAATAGAGCCGAATATGAATCCTTAATGCTAGGTTTGCAACTGCTAAAGAAGTTTGGTGCTAAGATAATTTCAATTAGGGGTGATTCTGAATTGATAATAAAAAAGATCAAAGGTGAATACTCTGCTAAACACCCAAGATTGAGAGCCTACAAAAATGTTGTCCTAGACTTTCTGCAGTGCTTTACTAAATATGATTTGCTAGCCATTCCCAGAGACCAAAACATTCTTGCTGATGGTATGACTACCTCTACAACTACCTGTAAGATACCATTTCATCCTAATCACGAGTAAACATTTGAAGTGAAGTGTATACCTATTTTCCCAGAGAACATCAAGTATTGGCAAGTTTTTGGAAATGATGAACAATTTGAAAATTTATTGCAATCAAAGAATGAATTTGAATGTGCCAACATAGATGTTGATTGTGATGATTAAAAAGAAAATGTAGATAATATATGTTTAGAAGAAATAAATAAAAAACAAGAAGATATGGACATTTTTCAATTGAAAGATAATAGTTTGCCTATAGGGTTAGTCCCTTTGGAAGAGTTGTTTGATTTTGATGATGTGGGAAAAAAACCTAAAATTAAACCTAGTGGAAAGGAAGTTGAAGACTGCAACATAGGAATTGAAAAAGAACCAAAGATGATTAAAATTTCTAAGTCTTTACCTCCTGCGCAAAAACATAAATATATAGAATTATTTAGAGAATTAATAGATGTTTTTGCATGGATTTATGAATATTTGAAATCTTATGACACTAGCAGTATACAACATAAAATTCCCATAAAAGAAGACCAAAATCCTTTTAAACAAAAATTTAGGAGGATTAACCCAAGGTCGATGCCTCTGATTGAAAGAAGAAATAAAAAAGATGTATGATGCTAAAATCATTGTCCCACTAAGATTTTCTAAATGGGTATCAAATGTAGTTCCAACTAGGAAGAAGAGTTGAGAAATCCAATTGTGCATTGATTTCAAAAACCTGAATAAAGTCTCTCTCAAAGACAACTACCCCTTGCCAAAAATGGACCATATTTTACAGAATCTAGTTGTGTCTAGTAGAATTGATCTGTCAGATGGTTTTTCAAGTTACAATCAAGTTTTATTCCACCTAGAAAAGACAACATTTACTACACCTTGGGGCACTTTCATGTATGTGAAAATGTATTTTGCTTTAATGAATGTTGGGACTACATTTCAAAGAGAAATGGATATTTATTTTATGGATGAACTTGGAAGATTCATTGTTATATACCTGGATGATATCACCATTTTTTCAAAGACAGATGAAGAACACTTGCTCCACCTGAGAAGAGTTTTTGAAAAATACAAGAGATTTGGAATTTCCCTTAATCCAAAGAAAACAATGTTTGGTCTAGAAAAAGGTAAATTGTTAGAACATATCATATCAAAGGATGGAATTAAAATTGATCCTATTATAATTGAAGCCATTCAAAAATAGACCATCCCAGAAACATAAAATAATTACAATATTTCATTGGAAAAATAAACTTTCTACGAATATTTATCCCTAACTTGGCAGACGTTCTAAGAAATATAACGAATATGTGGAAAAAATACACAAAAATAAAATGGACTATAGAAAAAAAACATTCATTTGATCAGGTGAAACAAGCCTTAACACAATCCCCTGTGCTTATCAGCCCTGATTTCACAAAAGATTTCCTCCTATTCTCTTTTGCCTCCGAGCATACTATTACAACAGTTCTCTTGCAGAAGAACAATGAAGGCCATGAACAACCTATTTCTTTCTTCAGTAAACCCTTGAGAGATTCTGCATTGAATTATAACATCATGGAAAAGCAAGATTTTTCTTTGGTAAAAGAAATCAAATATTTCAGATTATATATTCCTCATTCACATATAATTGCTTATGTCCCAAATTCTATGGTGAAAGATATTCATACCCTAGAAAGTCCTGATGTAAAAAGGGGTAAATGGATTGTTGTTATCCTTGAATATGATATTGAGATCAAACCAACCAAGATCATTAATGGTTAGGGATTAGCTAAATTAATGGTTGAGTCCAATTTTCATGCTTTGGATATACGCTTTCTAGCTGGAGTGGATGAACAAGGAGAGAAGGTGACTCCACAAGTTAAAGAGGATTTCTCAACCTCTCCCTGGTGTTAGCACATAAACTTGTCAAAGTCTCACGAGTTTTGGTTTCTACCCAGGTCTGTAATTTTGTCTGTCTTTCCTCCTTTGAAGACTCGATTGTAGGTTTTTCTTCTCGGCTTGTAGTTTTCCTTATGTCTTCCTTCATCCAGTTGATCAATATTTTTTCCTTGTCGGATTTCCTGAGAACTATCGTTCCCAAGCATTTATGTTTTCCCTAAAGAATACCACTTCTCTCTATACCTCTGTATCTAGTACTTTTATCTCCCCGAGCATTTATCCAGTCATCCAAGTAATCATTCACAGGCCGCAGTAATGAGCACCAAGTGCAATACTTGAAGTGGTTTGATGTGGACATGAATCAAGTGAGAAAGTAAGGTCAGTTTTCAACAGCGAAAATCCACCAGGAAGATCAGATCGACGACGATCGGGTGATCAGGATCTTGCAGTTGCACGAAATATAGCGTCATAGGTATGAAATTGTGAGGTCCATCCTACTCATTGGTGATACAAAGGACACGTGGTGTGCAATCAGTTCTTCGTGGTTTCGCAAGATGGAGTGGCCAAGGAGCAGAGTCATCAGAACTCGCGAAATGCAAGATCGTGAAAAGATCGTAGTCGTTGATCAAAGGAGAGAGATGGACTGTTGGATCATCTTTTTTGCAATTTCATGAGTCAAGAAAGTAAGAGGTAAGATTATTGAAGACTCACAAAGCATGATGTCCCAAAATGTTGATGTCTTCTGGGCCGTCCGATCAAAGGGGATCTGTGTCACCTAATCCGAGCTTCGCGATTTCGTGACTTGGAGATTTGAGTATAGAATGCAGCATGAGTTCGCGAAATGTGAAATCGTGACGCACCTAGGATAAGCATGAGGTCATGGCCCGAGGTCACACGGGTCAAGTAAAATAGCTACGCCAAGGAGCAAATCTCCTGAGTCGATCACCGAGAAAGATCTGCATGGCTTCGAGGCACCAGAATTGACTCGAAGGAGTCGTGAGCTCACCTGGAACATTCATGGGTGTCAATTCTCTCCCTGATATCGTTGAAAGTAGTTAATGAAAATGGGGAAGGTGGTTGAAACCTTGTTTCACCACATAAATGGAAAACATGGAAAATCTGGCCATGGAGGGCATACTGTCAGCCGAAAATTCCTTGTCATGGATATTCTTGTGAAGCCCATACTCATTTGATCTTGAGTCTGACAGAAGAATGAAAGTGAAACCTAACATAAGAAGATTCAGATGTGAATCTTTGATTGTGATTTCCAGGTCACACTCCTTGCAGTGATAGTTCTCTGAGTATAAATACTCAGTTTTGATATTTTTGTTAGGGTTGATGGTAGAGAAAATCTCCCGTATTGTAAAGTTTTAATGAAACTTTTGGTTTTCTGGTCATGTATCTGTATTTGAGACTTCCTTTTTAATGAAAGTCAACTTTCTTACTCCAACTTAGTTTCCTCTATTACTTAGAGGATTTATGATGACTGATTCACATGGATTTTTGTGACTGTGTTGTGATGAATGTTTGATTATAATGTTGTTATAACTTCTTTCAATTCCTTTGAGATTTGAATTTCCAGAAAATCTTGTGTTTAATTCTTTCCTCTTTGGGCTTTTGGAAGAACTGATGTCCACAACAGACCCCTACATCCTTCTCACCAAAGTCTTCCTCCTATTCACCCTTACTACAACCTACTGATTGAAGTTAAAATAAGACCTCACCTTGTCAGGAATACCAGTCCATTTCTCTGTGTTAAGACGATATTTTCTTGAGACTACTCCCATTTGAACATTTTATAACCAATTGGTGACATAAAATTCTACTGGGTATTGGGCTTACCTCTGTCGCAATTCAGGGGGGATTTTCGATGCTAAAATTTTTGGCGTTGTTGCAGAGGAAGAAATTGAAGATTTTCCCTGGGATTGAATGACAAAGCTTACTAGTTCTAAAGGTGCAGCAGAACTTAGTACATCAAATATTGCAACTATGCACCTAGCAACTCCACTGTGGTGACTCCATTGACGCAAATCCACTGGCGACTCCACTGTTTCAGTTGTGGCTTCCAGAGGCAGACACACGAGGTCTACTCCACAGTTGCCTTTAGCAACACTTGAAGCTGACCCAGAGAATATTGTCATAAAGGGAAAGGCCCTTCAAGAAGGTACTGCTACTGCTGAACCAGGTATTTCTGACGATTTTTATTCTCCTCCTTTAGAAACTCCAATATCTACTTCTCATTTTCCTATCATACCGCTTGTTGGAGTTTCCCAAACTTTAAATTTTAGGAGTGTTCTTGTTGAGTTTTCCCCTTATGGTATGGGATTGGAGGGAGAAATCCTTGTCACTCCTCTCTCCCTTGAAGTTGTACCTTGGTCTAGACCCCAGACCTCAGAATATTTTCCCCCTCTAGGTTTTATTATTCCTCCTACTGTTAGAATTACTAATTTTGCAGAAAGGGAACCCTCTTTTCCCCCAAGCATTGTAGCCTTTTCTCAAAATCCTCTGTTGTTTCCCTTTCCTCCTAGAAGCTTAGTTCCAGCCACTCCTCTCTGATCCCCTTCCCCTCCTAGTGCTCCTCCACCTATTATCCATATAGTAGGTGCTAATCCTCCTAGAAATAGAATGGATTCCATAGTGGCTGCTAGATATGCCCACCTGGTCTTACCTCATCCAATGAATGCTCTCTATGTTGGATATGACCTAAAATACATGCCTAAGTTCACTGGAGAAGAGGACATAACTGTTGAGGAGTACCTTGTTTCTTTCTACAGTTATGCGAACAATTTGAATATTGATAACAAGGATGTGTGGATGAGAGTCTTTGTCCAAAGCCTTGATGGTGAGGTTAGGAAATGGTTTAGGGGATTGACCCCTGGATCCATTGCTGGGATTGAATCTTTGGATGATGTTTTCTTGAGACAATGGGGGGATAAAAAAAGACTTTATGTACTATATTACAAAGTTCGTGGCTCTGATGAAAGAGGAGAGAGAATCTGTCTCTGACTTCTCCAAAAGATTCAACAAGATGTATAATAAGATCCCCGTTGAGATAAATCCTATAGAAACCTCTTCCAAGATTTCCTATGCTAGTGCTTTTGACCCTGATTTCTTCCTCCTGTTGAGAGAAAGAAGAGCTACTTCCTTGGCTCATATGAAAGATGCATCCCTAGAAGTAGAATCCAATGTATTGGTAGTTGACAGACTTATGAATAAAGACGATAGAGGAAGGGGGGGATCTGAGGCCTCAACCTATGGTTCTTCTGCATCTCACTCTCAAGTAGATGAATTGACCAAGATGATGAAGTCCCTGTCTGGAGAAATGGAGAAGATGAAATTCGAAAGGAAGCAAGGTTATAAGAATGTCCAAAATGATGATAACAGAGCCAACTTCAGAAGACCAAACAATGCCCCTCAAATACTCATGAGAGAGCCCGAAAACAGGGATAAGGATGACCAGAAAATCCAAAACCCTCTCCAAAATAACCTAGTTGTTGATGAAGAGGGGGACGAAGAAGAGATTGATCATGAAATACATTGTCTTGGAGACACTTCCTTGTTTCCCCATTTGACTCAATCTACATACGATGAATCCCTTATGAAAAGTCAAATAAATGAGCTAAGTAAGGGTGAGAAGCCCAATAGTAGTCCCAATCAATACAATCTCAGGTCTAAGAAGAAAGAAGGGAAGTTTGGCATCCCTGACCAGCCTTCCAGAGCAGAGAATCCTGCCAAAGATGCAACAAACAACAACAAAGAAAATAAAACTCAGAACCCCTCACCGTTACCCACAGACCCTGTCCCAGAAGTGAGAGAAACTCTAAACCCCCCATCCTCTTTCAAATCTAAGTATGAAATTCATAAAATCAGAATCCCTGTACCCCTTTCAGAGCTGGTCAATCATGAATATTTCAAAAGAATCCTCTCTAAAATGTTTTTGCTTGAACCCCCAAATCATCCCACAGACTCAATCAACATGTAAGATGAAAAGTCAATAATCATCCTGGGTCATATGATAGAAGATAGAGATGACTCATCCCCTCCCTTCTATACATCCCTGAATATACATGATAAGGTGTTGCATAACTTTCTCATGGACTCAGGGGCATCTCATAATCTCATGCCCAAAACTATCATGGAAGAAATTGGGTCGGAAATCACCAAGGCTTATTGTGATTTGTATTCTTTTGATTTAAGGAGAGTGCAATGTCTTGGGGTCGTCAAAGATCTGTTCATGACCTTCTTTCAATTGCCCATGAAGAGTGTGGTCATAGATATCATGGTGGCTAATGTTCCCCCCAAGTTTGGAATGCTCTTGTCAAGATCTTGGATAAAAATACTTGGGCAAACCTTGCATATGGACCTCACATATGCTACCATTCCAGTGTTTGGAGGGGAGCATAGGAGACTGTATAGAGAAGCTTAGTTGGCCTACATTATTAGTGATGAAGTGGACCCCACCAATCATCCTATATTTTCCCTTGACACTGATTTGGGATCCATCTTATTGCAGCTTACCGATACCCCTGAACCTCCTCTTGAGATCAGAAAGTCCACTAATCTTTGTGAATATTCTCCTCCAATTTCCTCTATATGGAAAATGTTTTTCGATGGAGCCTCTTCTAGAAAAGGTGTTGGTGATGGAGTAGTTTTTGTTTCCCCTGATCAAGAAATCATATCTTTGTCACACAAATTAGAATTTGAAATTACCAATAATGTGGCAGAGTATGAAGCTCTTGTTTTAGGCTTGAGGGCTATAAAGGACATGGGGATCAAAGATATATCAACGTTTGGTGATGCTGAGATGATTATCCAATAGATCAACAATGCTTATCAAGCCAAACATCCTCGACTCAAAGGTTACAAAAATGAAGTGTGGGATCTGGTTGACATATTTTTCCTGGATTTCAATATTTCATTTGTCGCAAGAGAGGAAAATACTATGGATGATTCTTCGGTTGTCTCAGCGAGCCAGTTCAGGATCCCACTGCCACCAAAGCTCAGGTATGATGTTGAGATTAGATATAGGCCTTCCATACCTGACAATATCAAGCATTGGAAGGTGTTCGAGGATGATATTGAAATTAGAATATTTCTTGAGTCGGTTGATGAATTCTCTGCATTACATATTGATCAGGATCATTATGCCAAAGTTGACCCTCCCCCCGAAGTATTTCTGAATAAAATTGATAATCACCATATTGTCCAACTGCCTAGCAACCACATTCCAAAGGGATTAGTTCCTTTAGAAATATTTTTCGATGGGAACGATGTGGAAGTAAAGGGAAAAGCCTCAAATGATGATGCTGATGTGGCCGAGTGCAATATTGACACATAGAAGGATCTGAAATTCATCAAGTTGTCAAGCAACCTGTCAAGGGAGCAGAGGACTGAGTATGCTGAGTTATTAAAAGAATTTGTTTATGTTTTTTCTTGGACCTATGAAGACCTCATAACATATGACACCAGCGTCATCGAGCATAAGATCCCATTGAAAGAGGAGGCCAAACCATTTAGGAAGAAATTAAGGCAAATAAATCTTATGTTGTTGCCTATTATGAAAAAGGAGGTAAAGAAGCTGTTGGATGCCGAAATCATTGTCCCTTTGAGATATTTTGAATGGGTGGCAAACCTGGTCCCGGTGAGGAAAAAGAGTGGAGAGATCAGAGTCTGTGTCGATTTCAAAAATATGAACAAAATCTCAAAGAAGGACAATTACCCACTACGAAATATGGAACACATATTACAGAGGGTGACTGGTGCATCTAGGATTTCCATGATTGATGGATTTTCTGGCTATAATCTGATCTCTGTCCTTCCTGAAGACCAAGAAAAGATAGCTTTCACAACTCCTTGGGGCACATTCATGTATTCCAAAATTCCCTTTGGATTGATGAACACAGGAGGAAACTTCCAACTGGCCATGGACATCGCCTTCATTGGAGAAAGGGATAAATTTGTGGTCATCTATCTGGATGACATAACAATATTTTCTAGATCTGATAAAGAACATTGTTGTCATCTGAGGAAAGTATTATTGAAATGAAAAAGGTTTGGTCTCTCCTTAAACCCCAAGAAATCGTTGTTCACCATGAAGGAAGGGAAATTACTGGGACACATAGTATCAGCTGAGGGAGTCAGGATTGATCCCAGCAGGGTGGAAGCTATTCAGGCCTTGTCATTACCCAGATCCAAGAAGGAAGTTCATTCCTTCCTCGAAAAATTAATTTTCCGAGAAGGTTTGTTTCCAATTTTGTTGAATTGGTGAATCATATCGCAACCATTATTAGGAAGGGGAATGAAGTGAAATGGATGGCCAAGCCCAGAGAATCCTTCAACCAAATTAATGGGGCATTGACTGAAGCACCTTTGCTAGTCAGTCCTGATTATTCCAAGGATTTCTTGATCTTTTCCTTTGCTTATTTTGATACACTGGCAACTAGTTTATTGCAGAAGAATGATGCAGGGCTGGAACATCCTATTTCTTTTTTCAGCAGAGCATTGAGGGATGCAGATATCAGATATGACATCATGGAGAAGTAGGCCTATGCCTTGGTGAAAGATCTTAAATATTTCATAGTCTGTGTGTTACATTCGAAGATCATCACATATGTTCCTTTAGATTCTATGAAGGACATTATCATTTAGCCTGACATAGACGGGAGAAGGAGCAAGTGGATTTCCAAAATCCATGAATTTGACCTGGAAATAAAAATCACCAAACTAGTTAAAGGTCAGGGTTTAGCCAAGTTGTTGGCTGAATCTAATTGTAAATATTTTGGGGTTAACTTCATCGACACTTTCTTAGAAAATCAATAGGGTGAAGTGGTTGATAGAGGCCCTTTCGGCAGTCCTCCATTAGCAGAATGTGTTTGGTACGAAGATGTTATATTTTTTCTGTAGGAGTTGCGACCTCCATATGGTATGTGAAAAATAAAGGCAAGAGATTTAAAGCTAAAATCAGTTAGGTATTGCCTTATTGACTAGGTCTTGTATTGGAAGGACCCTCTGGGCATGCTTCTGAGATGTTTATACCCATAGGAGGCCCAAAATATTATATTTAATTTCCATGACAACCTATGTGGGGGACATCACCTTTGGAAAACTATAGCCTACAAAATTCTCAGGCCTAGGTACTATTGTCCTACTCTATTCACCGACGTCTGTGTGACAACCAGGGCTTGTATCAAATGTCAGAAATTCTCTAGAAAGTAGCAACTCAAGTGTCTGTCGTTGAAGCCAGTGCTCGCCAACGGGCCTTTTCAGTAGTGGGGCCTAGAATTTATCTAGAATATTCATCCTCCTTCAAGTGGTCAGCACAGGTGGATCCTAAATGCAAGAAATTATTTTACCAAATGGATAGAATCTATTCCCACAAGGAGTGTTTCTCAAAAAGTGATGATTGGATTTCTTGAAGATATTATAGCAAGGTTTGGTTTCCCAAGCAGAATCATCATTAATAATGTTGCATCCTTCAGGGTCGAACCGTTGATCAAGTTTTGTGAGCAGTTCAAAATTTCATTGATCAACTCTACCCCATACTATCCCCAAGGCAATGGATTGGCAGAGTCCTCTAACAAAAGCCTGATAAAGATCATTAAAAGACTGTTAGAGGACAACAAGAAAGCGTGGGATTTGAAGCTCAAATTCGCTATGTGGGATGATAGGGTGACAACAAAGAGGTCCCTGGGCATCTCTCCTTTCCAACTTGTATACGGGACTAAAGCGGTCTTCCCTTCTCAACTTAACCTGCCTATGGTGAAATTCTTCCAAGACTTCCAAGAAAATCCATATGACATGATCAGAAGGATTCATCAGTTGATAGAAGTGCAACAGACTAGAGAGCAGATTATGGACAGAGCACATGACCGTCAGTGAAGGATCAAGTAGGCCTTTGACAGGAAGAGAAGTAAGGAGGATTTCCAGCTGGGAGATCTGGTACTCAAATGGGATGCGCCTAAGGAGGACAAGGGAAATCATGGTAAATTTGAATCCCTTTGGATCGACCCGTTCAAAATCTATGAGAGGTTCCCAAATAACACTTACAGGTTGCAAAATCTAGAGGGTGACAAAGTTTTTGGGGGCCCTATAAATGGGCACTTCCTGAAAGTGGTTTTTTGTTTAAAGCCACAATCGATGTCCCACCATTGTAAATATCATATATGTTTTATGTTTATTTTGATTTTAATAAGAGACTCCATAACCCAAAGCAAGGCACTGGAATTGCACGTTCTTGATAGCTTGCAGGGAGCATGTAATCCCCTATAGAGCCAATGTTAGCACATAAACTTGTCAAAGCCTCGCGAGTTGTCGTTTCTAGCCAGGTATGTAATTTTGTCTGTATTTTCTCCTTTGTAGACCCAATCATAGGTTTTTCCTCTTGTCTTGTAGTTTTCCTTAAGTCTTCCTTCATCCAGTTGATCAATCTATTTTCCTTATTGGATTTCCTGAGAACAATCGGTCCCAAGCCTTTGTTGGACAAATGAGAGGGGGGTTGAATCAATTGTGACTGTGCTTAAACAATTATATCCATTTTAAAAATCATTACAGAACTCTCAATGATGATCACAATAAATAAGCAGTAGAGTATTCAACATCAATCACACACATGTATAATACAAAGACAGATATTCCTGAGGAAACCCATAAAGGGTGAAAACCCCTTCTTCTTTATATGATAATTATTTTTTGTACATTATCATTCTTATGAGAACTAACTCATAATGAGGCTACCACCTCTGTTTTGCAATATGCTACTTGCTGAGAGCACCAAATCTCTGGTTTCTCTAGCACCCACTAGAAGGAAGTACCAACTCCCTGAATGTTCTAGCACCAACTGGATGGAAGCACCAACTTACAGTCATACCGGCACCGACCTATATATCAGAGAACCAATGTTCTCCCTTGCACTACCCTGCCACCCTGGTTTCTCTGGATACAACCAGATGGAAGCTATAACTCCCTGCATTCAAGCACCTACATGAAATTATGAGGACAACAATCCTCCCTAGCACCTCCCAACCACCCTGAAATATAAAAATTTTCTTTCTGTGAATTTATTATAGTGATTTAATAGTTTTCATTGGCTTACCAGGCTTATCATTATTCTGTTATGATGCTCTGCTCTGCTTGCATCAGTGTCTTCCTGCTTGCATCCTCTTCATATTTCTAATCTTCTCCTCTGTCTCAACATCCACACCTCAGCTTTCTCTTATTCTCATAGATATGCATCTTTGTTCTTTTCTTCTTCTGTGCTTCAACTCTTTCACATCATGCTTCTACAAGCATGCATCACTCACAACAACAACAATGATCTCCTATCTTTTCTGCTTTTTTATATTCTCTGTGCACCTACAGATTCCTCCATGCACAGTACCACCTTCTCTCACTCCATATTTTTCATGCCTATCTCACGTCTACTCCTCTCCTGATCATCATCGAAACTCTTCATCTTCTCTAGCAGTTATCCCCATGCATGCATCATCACTGGGCATTATGATGAGATTCCTTAGTCTCTCTAGCAGTCAAGACTCTTCATCTTCTTTGTCAAAGTCGAGTTCATTCCCTCTATTGCAGTTACAGGTTCCAACACTCTTCCATCTGTCAATAGCCTCTATGAACTGTCTTCATTCAATTGGAAGATGCCTCGAGACTCTTCGTCTTCTCTGGAAATCACACTGAAGCCTCTTTGAATTTTCTATGTAGAAACAATCAATGGTTTTTGGAAGTTCCCCAAGGGTCCTCCGGGCACTCATACTCTTGGCGCCTTTTCCCTTTATGTGTAAAAACTTTACAGTGGGCGCTAGCTCTTCTGGCTACACCCCTTCCTTTCAGGTGATCTCTGGTGGTGAACAAACGCCTATTCATAAGGCGCCTTTGCGACCTATGTTTCGGGGATTTGGGGATGAGGCATATCGACTCTCCAAGTCGCGATATCAGAAATGGAGATTAGTTGCATGCTAGCTCCTCCATTAAACCTTCGACAATGTGAACTTGGATGTGACCGCAGGCCTAATCAAAAAGACATTTCACGATTTCACATTCGGGTTTTCTCCCGTGAGCCTCCTTGACTCCTTCCTCTGGAATTACTAGTACCCGAAATGAAGCCTAGCTATTATAGATCCTTCCACTCATGTGACCACCGGTGGTGACCATGGGCCAAGTCCAAAAACATGTTTCAAAAATCACATTTCGGGTATTCTGTGAAGAGTTGTCTCAACTCTCCATGTCACAAACTCTGAAATGGATCTTGGCTTCTCTATATCTGCTCTCCAGCTCTCGACGATGTGACCATGAGATATGACCACTGGATAGTCCTTTGAGCACTTCTCTCTTCATAAAAATGGTCCACATTCTGTGGTTATCAGAAGGCTATCCACCACCCAGGACTTCAGCCTTCGGGACTTTGGGGGAGTGATGATGTTAAAACTCCCGAAGCGAAACTCCCAGAATGATGTCATTCTTGCATCACTCAATGACATGTCATGATTCGAGTGGCTTCCATGTGTCACTGATTCGGATTTATGTAGGAACACAATGAAATACAGAAATACACATAAACGCAGAGATGCAGCAGAAATAAGACTTCATTTCATTAATAACAAATGACTGAAATATGCTTACAGACAGAATGGAAATAAACTAGCTAGGGCGCTGGTA
>ML780945.1:128976-142850 GCA_009831015.1 Picea engelmannii | reverse complement strand
AACCGAGAAATATCCTTCTAACAGATTCAACCATCTATCTACGACATCTGCATCTATTTGGCTATCAAATATGGGAATGTCAAAGTTTACTTGTACCTTAAAAGGAGTGGCACCTCCAGAGTGGCTTCTGGATGTCGATGCACTGCCAGTCAGAATCCTTTGAAGAATCTGGGCAAAGTTGTCCATCATCGCGTTCCTTTGTTTCTCGAGGGCCTCCTCGAGCAACATTTTGATAGGATCTCCTGCTCCCTCATCTTTATTTTCTTCCCCCATGGGCGGTCTTCGGGGTTTGAGAGGCTGATCTCGCAAAGGTTCAACCAGATCGAGCCCCAAATCCTTATACCCTGATCTCGTTGGGGACATGCAAAGAAGGATCGAGAATGAGCATACCGCTCTGATACCACTGATCCAGATTTATGTCGGAACACAATGAAATATAGAAATACACATAAACGCAGAGATGCAGCGGAAATAAGACTTCATTTCATTAATAACAAATGACTGAAATATGCTTACAGACAGAATGGAAATAAACTAGCTAGGGCGCTGGTAGCTTATCTCTGAGAAGAGATGTGGCTGCTACTCGCATCCGTGAGAAGATAATTACAGTGAGGCTCTAGAGGCCTTTTTACAATAGACGAGAATGCCAAAAGTCATAGACATCCAAAAACCTAAACCTAGGAGATGAAGCGCCAAAAGTCATGTGGGCCCCGTTTGGGTAAGTTAGTACATCAACTTCCCGGGGTTGTAACTTTTGCATACGATCTCCGTTTTAGGCGTGTGATATCTAGTTGGAAAGGTATCGTCGAGGAGATTCATTTTGGGGGCTCAATAATTCCTTTAGCTATCATTGAGAACCTCGATCTCAAAAAACCTTCATTTAGGCCCTCAAAATGGCCCCGGAAGTTAAAACCTACTAAAAATAGTAAATTGCCAAAATTGCCAGAAAACTATTTTTAGCCAGTCGGAAAAGGTGGGTGGCCACCGATATCCACCTAGATCAGTCACTCAGAATTGTGATTTCTAGTGGCCTGAAATGTCGAATCAACATGAAACTTGTCCTTGTTGATGTAGGTTGCCACTTGTCCTTTCTGACGTGGTCTGTCATGATCTACCTCCTGGATCTGATGACCCAGATTAGTCCTTGATCCAACGACTGAGATTATGTCATGATTTATCATATCATGAGTTCGAGAGCTTAGGAAACCTCCTCCCTTTGACTTTCCAGTCAGAAAAATGATGATCCTTCACCATGTGTCCTTGTTGGATCGACAGTCCAGAATTATCCTTGATTCGACGACTTAGATATTTTCACAATTTTGCATATCACGAGTTGTAAGGTTAGGGAACTTCCTCCCTTTGACTTTCCAGTCAGCAAAATACTGATCTTGTGCCATGTGTCCTCTAGATCCAATGATCCATGATTGTCCTCGATAGATGGCCAGGATTCCTTCACATCTTTGGAGTGTTGAATGACTCCCGGGATTATCTTCCTTGCAACTTCATTGGATCTAATGGCCCACGACGCTCCACGATCGACGGTTGGGATCTTATCACGACTTCATGTTTCACGAAGTTGGAGAACTTCTCACCTCCATTCTTTTGGTTCGCGATTCTGCAATACTTCTCATCTTTTACCACTTATCTTCCTCGATGACGGACGATCCTCCTGCTTTCAGGATTTTTTAAGCCCGCTTCTCCTTTCACTTTAAAGAACGTGTAGATTCTTCTGGATCCAACGAGGGTTGGACCCCGTACTCAGATCTAATGCCCGAGATATGTCCTCCATCTGTGTGCTCCTCCTGTCTAGACTATGATGTCTTTTGAGCCTGTTTTCCATAATTTTTCTTGCCATCAATGCCAAACTCACTCCCAACTATAAACCTGCCAATAGCCTTTATGTTTTCCCTAAAGAAGATCACTTCTCTTTATACCTCTCTCTCTAGTCCTTTTATCTCCCTGAGCCTTTAGCCAATCATCCAACTAATCATTCACAGGACGCAGTCATGAGCACCAAGTGCAACACTTGAAGTGGTTTGATGTGGATGCAAATCAAAAGACAAAGCAAGTTCAGTTTTCAACGACGAAAATCCACTAGGAAGATCAGATCGACGATGATGGGTTGATCAGGATCTTGCAGTTGCATGAAATATAGCGTCAGAGGTATGAAATTGTGAGTTCCATCCTAGTTGTTGGTGCTACAAAGGACACATGGTGTGCAATCAGTGCTTCGTGGTTTCGCAAGATGGAGCGGTCAAGGAGAAGTGTCATCAAAACTCACAAAATGTGAAATCGTGAAAAGATCACAGTCGTTGATCAAAGGAGAGATCATGACCGTTGGATCAACTTTTCACGATTTTACGAGTCGGGAAAGTAAGAGGGAATATTCTTGAAGACTCACGAAGCATGATTTCCTGAAATGTCGATGTCGTCTGGGTCATCTGATCAAAGGGGACATGTGTCACCCAATCCGATATTCACGATTTTGTGACTCAGAGGTTTGAGTATAGAATGCATCATGACTTCGTGAAATGAAAAATCGTGACGTGCCTGGGATAAGCATGAGGTCATGGACCGAGGTCACATGGGGCAAGGAATATAGTTGTGCCAAGGAGAAAAGCGTCCGAGTCGGTCACCAAGAAATATCTGCATGGCCACGAGGCACCAGAATTGACTCGAAGGATTCGTGAGCTCACTTGGAACATTCATGGGTATCAGGTCTCGTCCTGATCCCAATGAAAATAGTTAATGAAAATGGGGAAGGTGGTTGAAACCTCATTTCACCACATAAATGGAAAGTATGGAAAATCTGCCTATGGAGGGCAGACTGTCAACCAAAAATTCCCTGTCATGGATTTTCTTGTGAATACCATACTCATCTGATCTTGCATCTGAAAGAAGAATGAAAGTGAATCCTGACATAAGAGTATGCAGACGTGAATATTTGATTGTGATTGCCAGGTCACACTCCTGGCGGTGGCAGTTCTCTGAGTATAAATACTCAGTTTTGATATTTTGTTAGGGTTGATGGTAGAGAAAAGCTCCTGTATTGTAAAGTTTTAATGAAACTTCTGGTTTTCTCGTCATGTATTTGTATTTGAGACTTATTGTTTAATGAAATTCATCTTTCTTACTCCATCTTATTTTCCTCTTTTACTAAGAGGATTCATGATGATTGATTCACACAGAGTTTTGTGACTGTGTTATGATGAATGTTTCATTATAATGTTGTTATAATTTCTTTCAGTTCCTATGAGATTTGAATTTTAAGAAGATCTTGTGTTTAAGTCTTTCCTCTTTGGGCTGTTGGAAGACCTGATGTCCACAACATACCCCTACATCCTTCTCACCAAAGTCTTCCTCCTATTCACCCTTACTACAACCTACTGACTAAAGATAAACTAAGACATCACCTTCTTGTGCATACCAGTCCAGTTCTCTGTGTTAAGATGATATTTTCTTGAGATTGCGCCCATTTGACCATTTTATAACCAATTAGTGACATAAAATTATGATGGGTATTGGGCTTACCTCTACCGCAATCCTGGGGTGACTTCCGGTGCTAACACCTGGTATGCAGAGTAGATTTTTGTTTTACATCATTTACAAGCTCCTCCTAGTTTAACCAAGAGTAAATCTAGATTTCTTAAACTCAAAGCTACGAAGTATTGTATTTTAAATGGCAATTTGTATTGGAAAGATGTTGGAGGGATTTTACTAAATTGTTTATTGAAAGATAAGGCAGATAAAGCTTTGCATGAATTTCATGAAGGAGATTGTGGTGGAAGACCACTGCCAACAAAATTCTAAGAGCTGGTTTTTATTGGACGACCTTATTTGCAAATGTCGACAATAAAGTGACCTTCTTTCATAACTGTTAAATCTTTGAAGGTAAAAGGAAACTATTTCCTTTACCATTGAAACCAATATCAGTTGAAACTCCTTTTCAACAATGGGGTTTGGATTTCATTGGAGAAATCGATACACCATCATCATGAAAACATAAATGGATTCTCACAACCAATGACGATTTTACCAATTGGATTGAAGTTGTACTACAAGGCAACCCACTGATGTTGTGATCATCAAGTTTTTAGAAACTAAAATTCCTTCAAGATTTAGATGTCCCAGAAAAACCTTCATTGACAATGCAACAACATTCAAATCAAAGAAGATTGTGGATTTTTGAAACAAATATCAGATTACCTTAGGACATTGTACTTCTTATTAACCTCAGGGGAATGGATTAGCAGAGTCTCCAAACAAGAGTCTAGTCAATATCATCAAAAATTTGTTGCAGGACAACAAAAATTCATGGCACAATAAGTTGGTCAATGCATTATGGGCAGACAAACTTACTACAAAGAGATAAATTTGCATGTCCCCATACCAATTGGTTTATGTAATGGATGATGTTTTCCCCACTTCTTTAGGTGTCCCTATCATAAAATTACTGAAAGAAGTACAGGTAGAACCCAATGACATCCAAAGGAGAATTAATCAGACCATACAACTGCAAAAGTCCAAAGAAGAGGTATATAGTCAAACTCAAGTGATCCAGGAAAATATTAAGAAGATCTATGATAGAATAACCAAGGCTGATGATTTCCATATAGGAGACAAATTACTGAAATGGGATTCAATAAATGAAGAGAAGGGAAGAATGGAAAATTTGAGAATTTATGGAAATGTCCATACATAATCCATGCTTACAGAGGAAGAAATGAATTTTTGATCAAGGACATGGATAGAGAATATCTTCCAGGAGGACCTATCAATGGGAGAATTCTCAAGAACTATTTTTCACTAGAATAAAAGAATTCCTCACCCAGTTCATTGTAAATACCATTTTACTTTTTCTGTCATGAGTGGGTGTCTTATATAAGAGGTTTCAGCCCGAAGAGAAGGCCCTAAGCCCTTGATCAGTTGTCACCAGGTTTACATATACAATAAAACTAATTAGATGCAGAAAGTACTCGAGAAGATGATTCAAGGCGATTGGTAACTAGTTCCTGGCACCTCAGAGGGAGAGCACCATCCCCAAGTGGATCCATTTTTATAACCCTATATTTCATAGTATCACCTGGTGATTGAAATTTCTTCCTCCAGTCATTTTACATTGTAAATAATATTTCATTTTGTAAATGATTTCCAAAAAAGAAAAATAGAAAAATAGAAAACATGAAAAGAGGGTATGAAAGAAAGAAAAGAAAATAAAAAGGAACGAAAAAAGAAAAGAAAAAGCAAAAAGAGAAAAACAAGAAAACCCCATGAAAATAAAATTAGTTTGAATCATATTGTCTAATCATGATAAAAAATTTTAAATTTTTTGTCGATAGGTTAGAGAATACGTTTGGTCAAACTGTTTAATATTGGCCAAAGCAGTTATGTTAGAGTAATAATTAATCTAAGAGTCTAATTTGGATTAATGTGTTAGATGCCTAGGTTAGGTGATTTTTGTCTCAAGAAAATTAAAAGGGGATTTCAAAATATGCCCCTAGTTGATTAAATTTGGTTACTTTAGCTTAGGAAAATAAAATGATAGTGTAAAGTTGCAAACTACAAGTTTGGCACTTCACGACACATATTTTTTATCCTAAGTTTGGAAGTGGACAAGAAATTTTGTCTTGTAGTGCCTAACTCGCTCACAAGTCTCCATCAATGATGTCCCACTCTTGCCAGATCAACGGTCCTCAACCCTTTTCAGACCCCCTGACCTTTCTACCTTTAATAGCAGGGGGGAGTCTGAAAAGTGGTTTTCCCCCGTGTCATTCCCACCTAATGTGGTGCATCCTCATCATTTTAGAACCCCCCCTTCTATTTCCACTTACCGCCTACCCCCCACCGAAATATGCCAAACTAAAACCTGATACCACTCACCTCACCCCACCACCATAGTCCTATTACTACATGATATATGTCCCACTATACATACCCGTAAGCCAATTAAAACATTCCCCATGAGCATTAATTTCCCCATAAAAATCCCGTGCCATAACGAATAACTGTTGCAAAATGTAAAACCACATTCACATCCTTTTACGACATTTGCTGATACAGTCACTATGGATACCGCACTGAACCAAGTTGTCAAGTTAATTGCCACCACCTCTCACTGCCAATAGGCGAATTGGGTAATACAGTTCCACCATTATTTTAGTGCAAGCTCTGTCAATTATGGACCCCAAGGATAAATCTACAGATACATCCAAGAACCCAATCCTTCCCCCTCATGCCGACCTGGACCACATCCCTCTTGAAGATAAGGATTACAAAGTCACAAAGTCGAGGTGCGAATTCGAATTCTTTGAATTGAACTCATGGCTAAAAGACATTTTTCTTGACCAAAGTGGTGAAATTGGAATCTAGGAGTCCAATTTACCTATGTACATGTTTCCATAAACTCACCATTTCCCCGAATTTTGCCTCATATATCAAGTCGGCTATTTGCCCGACTAAAGAGCAATTTCCTCCTCCTCTGGGGAAACATTGTTCATAGTCACCTCTGAATCCATCGACCAGATGTTTCATATCCCTAAAAACGACTCAGCCATACCATTCTCCATTGAAGCCCTAAATGACCTATACAAGAAACCAACTTTCCCCCAAAGAGCCCAGATCTTTGAGATTTTCCTTCCAGAAGATGCCCAATTACCCAAGAAGAATCCACCTTACTCATCTTCCATTTTCACTGTCAAATCCAACTAGATAATATCCATTCTTTATTACCTATTAGGTTATTACTCATATGAATGGGTAGATGAACCCGTTTTAGGTTTTCTATCCATATTTTCTACAAAAGAAAGAGTTTCCATTAAATTGAATTTCAGTCAATTTTTGGATAATAATATTCATGATCAGTTATTTAGATTTCCAACCGAAGGGATGTTCAGATACTCTTTAGTTCTGGATTACATGTTTTTATTTTACCAATTAGACAGGTTCCCCTTTACACTACAGAAGTTAAACCAGGAAGGAAACCCACAACCAATGACATCATGGACCTCATTAGTGAGGAAAAATTCAATAGAGTACAGCTTCAAGGACTTCATAGATGAGTTCATTCACCCAGTTTTTTGTATGTTGAACAACAACATAGGGCCAAGGATCAGTGAATAAATGCAGAATGTCTTGCACCTATCTGATCGAGATAAGACAAGGGATTGGTATTTATTCCAAAATCATACATAGATAAGGGTATATGAGTGTGAGATGCCTCCTTCCAAATTTCCCAAATACCTCCCATTGAGGATTTTTGCACTAGAATATATAAGGCAAATGGTGAATTCATATGACATTCACTTTGTTGCAGCAAAGAAAAAGTCCCAGCTCATAATCAAAACCCAGGTTGGACCTTTCATCCGCAACAACATATCAACAGGAGAAGAAGAAAATAACCTCTTGATACAAATGAGGTTTCCTCTAAGTTCCACTTGGTAATATAACCCATTTAGTTTCATTTATGAACTCATAATCAAACACAGGAGCACTCTGAATGTTCACACATAGAGGCCAGAGGTGGAAAGATACATAAACCAAAAAGAGTTGCAAGAAAACACATTGCAAGAACCAGATGAGAAGCATATCTCTCCAACCACTTCACAGACTAATACACCCCAAAATCAAGCAGAGACGAGAGAAAGGAAGGAGGTTTCTCCTTCATTCACAAAGGTATCAACTGAGGATTTCCAAGTATACATAAAAAGGGCTAAAACCAGTCTTACACAATATTTGCTCAAGGAGGGAGAAATGTTGTCCACCATAGTATTGGAGGGACCACAATCTTCAACCCATTCACACAGTTTTCTTACAGGATCTCCATAATCATGAGCATCTCAAAGAAACCCAGACAATACTCTAACATTTGAGTCCGCTCATGGGAAAAAGGATTCAAATATTATTGAAAAATATAAAAATATCAAGAAAAGGAATGAGCTCCTCAACAACAACACCTACACTCAGTTTTGGAAGAAGAACTCCACTACTCAACACAGAATGATGTAAGATTTTGACACAGAAAGAGGAAGAATGCAAATATAATTCTTACAAGCACAAGTTCCCCATCCAAGAATAGTTGCATACTACAGAAAGACTGCTTTTGAATTTGATGTAAAAGATGTCCATCCAATGGACAAGATGGATATGCATAGGCAGACAAGAGAAATTATATTATCAACTTTGAAAATACCTCAATGAATGATTCTAAATTGAAGGTATCCCTAAACAATATTCAGTCCCCGCTGAATCTTGAGAATCTTTCTTCGTTGGCCAAGGATAGCAAAATAAAATTGTTAGAAGAATTGGTTCTTATGATTGGGTATGACTAAAAAAATGTCAAGGAAACAGAGGAGTTGTTAAATAAAAAGAATTTTGATATAGAATATCTTAGAAATAAGTTGAAGCTTCCATCTACAAAAGATTCACAAACCAAAGAAGTGGTTGAGATTGAAATCCACAAAGAAGAGATGTTAAAGTTAATCATAGAACAAAATGCACAAATAAGAGAAATGGAAGCAGAAATGGACAAACTAATAAAAGAAAAGGAGAAAAATGTACAGCTGGCCATGATCCCACTGGAATAAGTTCCTCTGACAAGTATCATAACAAGAGAAGGTTCCACATCAACAAAAATTCCATTATCAATCCCATCAACAATCCTAGTACAAGTTCCAGATACATCTCACAAAATTATAAAATCCATGGAAGATATGTCCATACAAGGGAAAGAAATCAGGAAATTACAGGAAGAGGTAAAGACATTGCAGGAATTGAAATCAATGTTCCAATCCAGTCATCAAGAAGAGATGCATAAGTCTCAAAGGCTCAGTCAACAATTAGAACGATTAGGGAAAGAGACTTCCATGGAAAATACCTTAGCCCAAGCTAAGGAAAACATTTGGATAGATATCAGCAAATAAATGTCATAAATATGGCTCTCCATATAGATATTTTTTTAGCACCATGAATTAGTAAATAAATATAGGGGATCAATTGAAATCATCAAGGAAGAATTGAGAGAAAGACCCACATAGACCATTTAACTTATCAAATTTCTAAACTCCAAAAACAAACAAGAGTTAAAAGAACTAGAGATTGAGGACATGACATAAACCATCCTTGAGATCAAGAAGATTCTGACCAAGAAAGGATTAATGTTGTAGATGGAAGAAAAATATCAAGTGATGGACATAGGTGTGCAGAGGTTCTTCAGTAAGTTTGAGGTGCTACACAAGAAAGGGATTCCTAGATTGTTAGTAGTGAATGACAAATTGATCACTCTGCCTGATTACAAACAAAAAATGAGCATAGTGGAAAAGGACATTTCAAAGTTTGTAGGGATACATGGAATCATCACTAGTAAATATTTCTTGGAGACACTACAGTTAGACTTAAGCATTCAACATGAAATCAAGCATATATTCATCACTAAGCCTACCTTTTCAAAATACATAGAGATGGATGAAATATATAGTAAATTACTCAAGATTTCCATCCCAAGTAGAGACAATTTTGGTGTTCTAGTCAGCATGGAGCAACAACTATCCAAATTCAAAGAGATGAGTCATCAACCACTTCCACCAAATCAACACTAGAGATCCAAGCAAATTTGAAAAATCCCTACATTTTGTATTTATAGATATAGTTAGTTACATATTCATCCATAATATCTCGATCATTTATGATAGGATATGTTGTAAAGAGTTGTATAAATTCTTCTCTCTTCGAAGTATTATGGGTTGATTTTTTCACCCAAGAGTTATTGTGTAAATTTTTAAAGGATCGACCAGTAATAAAAGAGGCTTATTAACAGGATTCTTGTGTCATATTGTTGGTGATGTGCTTTCCCTCTTTTTCAAATGTGTTTATAATATTTGTAATCATTGCATGTGTTTCCAATTCCAATCATTAAAATAAAGTTAAAGAACATAATTTATTTCATTATACTCTGTCTCTGGTTTTCCAATGCTCTTGATTTTGTTCATCTGAAACTAAGTAAAATAATTCTTAACAAATATTCTACTTAGTGTATTTTCCTCTCTTTTCCTCTACTTCATTTCATTTGATTCAAATAGATCCAACAATTTTACTACCCCGCCTTGTGGCAAAAACCTTATAAAAAGATGAAACATGTCTTTGTCTTTAAGTACAGACCCCATATCCCAATGGAAAATTAAGAATTCATTCAGAAATATATTTTAAACAAACAAACACTGAACTTTCATAACTAGTCTAACACTCAAAACTCAAACAAATCTAAATCCTATAGAGAGATCCCTCTCTGAAGCTGGTAGGGATAGATCCTAGCTTCCAAAGTGGTTTGGTAGTTACCTCTGCCTTTTCTTCTACAACCTCTGGAAATTACATAGTGATAACATCGAGACCTCAATGCAATGGATACCATTTCTTCCTAAGGAAGGAGGACTGATCTAGGTGGATATCAGTGGCTACCCACCTATCCCAATTGACTCATTTTGGCAGTTTCAGTTTGGAAATTTTGTTTCTATTTTTCGAGTCCCAAACTTCTAGGGTCGTTTTGAGGACCTAAACAACGTTTTTAGGGCTACCCACAATCAAACTATAGACAGATTCTAAGTCTAAAAAAAAAATGTGTATTCCTCGGATATACCTTTCCAACGAGCTATCGTGCACCCCAAACAGAGATCGTATGCCAAAGTTAGGTCCCTAGGAAGTTGATACACCGAGCTAACCAAAACAGGGTCCACAAAATTGTTGGATTTTCATCTTCCGGGGTTAGGGTTTTGGATTTTCTTTATGTTAAAAATTCCTTTAGAGCCTCATTGTAAACCATATTCTTGAAAATGTGAGTAGCAGACATGCGTCTCTTCTCATATATAATCTACCACCATTCTAGCGAGTCTTTCACTTTGTATTTTCACAATCTTTGTACAATTTGACTCATTAATAGAAAATGGTGTATTACTGTATCTCTTCTTTTATGGTTGCATCTATGATAGATTTACGTTATATTATTGGATATATGAGACATATTTGTACATTTATTTATTATATCTGCGCTCTCATATCATGCCTAAAATAATATGGATTATATGATCATGAAGGATCAAACATGAAACACATCTTTTGGCACTAGCTAATCCAGGATGGCCTTAACTATTTATGGATCAACTGAGATCCCTTCACCTAAAATTAAATGTCCCAAATATTGTACTACATCCTAATAAAATTCACATTTACTCAAATTTGCGTACATTTGATGCTTCCTAAGTGTCTGCAAGACCATTCTTAAGTGTTCCTCATGTTCTTCTTTGGTTCTTGAAAAATATTATAATTTCATAGTTAATCTGGACCGTTGATTATATGGTCGCAGATTTGATGGTAGAAGTTATTTTAGGTATCTTTTCCCTAGAAGTAAACCCTCTTTTATGAGGAAATTGTATTACAGTTGTGTATGCATGTGATTATTGTATTCTGAGAGAGGATATTGTGAGAGAAAGAAGATAAATTTATAGTGGGTGTGTTGTAGGTTGTATCCCTTCATTTTGTTGGATAATAAAAATGAAGGACCTAGAAATTTCTCTAGCGGACGTAGCCCACACTGGGTAAACTATGTATATATGTGTCTCTATTGTATTGTGTATCTTATGTGTTTTATTTCCACATTTGTTTTATTTTATTCCTATGTGATCCTGTTTTTATAACAAATAGTATCAGAGAAAAAGGCAACTCACAGGAAAAGAGAGTTCCTGGTTCGAGTGGGAGCAATGGCGGAAGATGAAAAGTTTAGGGTCAAGAAATTTAAAGACCAAAACTAATTGTTATGGAAGATGCATATGGAAGATTATTTATATCATAAGGATATATTCCTACCATAGGGTGGAATATCAAATAAGTTGATGGCCATGAAGGATGAAGAATGGGAGGTTCTTGATAGAAAGGCACTAGGAAGGATACGGCTGAACCTGACAGCATTGGTGGATTTCAATATTTAAAAATAAAAGACAACAAAGGAGTTGATGAATGCATTGACTAAACTTTATGAAAATCCCTCGACATCCAATAAGGTATTTCTAATGAAGTGATTATTTAATATGAAGATGTCAGAAGGTGGGTCTGTTGCAAATCATTTAAATGAATTTAATACAATTACTAATCAGCTGCTTTCTGTAAAAGTGGACTTTGATGATGAGGTCAGGGATCTTCTAATCCCATGCTCATTGCCATAAAGATGGAATGGCTTGTTCATGTTTGTAAGTAACTATGTCTCTATTTCAAACACAATAATTATTGATGATGTTTTTGGTGTTATCCTTAGCAAGGAAATGTGATGCAAAATCACAGGTGAGACGTCAATTAATGCATTGACTATGGATAATAGGGGAAGACAAAAGGATAGAGGAAAGGTCTCAAGGAACCATGATAATTATAGGAAGGGAAGATCCAAATCCAGAATAGGAAATATAGAGTGTTGGAATTGTAGGAAGAAAGGACATCTGAAGAAAGACTTCATATCTCCAAAGAAACAAAGAGATGGACAACAAAAGAAAATTCAAGAAGAAAATGTAACATGTGATTTGTTACAAGATCATTTGATTCTTTCTGTAGATAATATTTATGACTCTTGGGTAGTAGATTCATGGGCTTCATTTCATGCCACACCCCATAGGAAACATTTTCTAGATTATGTTCAACGTGATTTTGGACAGGTTCATTTGGGTGATGATGAACCATGCAAAATTGTTGGAATGGGAAAGGTACAAATAAACCAAAAGAATGGAAACCAATGGTTGTTGAAAGAGGTAAGACAAGTTCCTTATCTAAGGAAAAATATAATTTCAACTGGGAAGTTGGAAAGTGAAGGTTATATATCTATATTTACAGATAAGGCATGGAAGGTCATCAAGGGATCATTGGTGATAGAAAAAGGAGAGAAGGTAGGTAAATTGTATTTATGTATTGGTAATATTGAATATTCTATTTCTTTAGCTTCTACAATAGTGGATACAACATTGTGGAATCATAGGATTGGAAACATGAGTGATAAATGGACACAGATACTTCACAAAAGAAATTTGTTTCCAGATATTAAACAAATTGATTTGGATTTCTGTGAGCACTATTTTTATGGAAAACAAAAGAGAGTTAGATTTGTCATAGTCGAAAAAGAAAAGAAGAGTGAAAGGTTAGAGCTTGTGCATATATATTTATGGGGACCAACTCAGATATCATCTCTTTGTGTCTTTCATTATTATGTTACTTTTATTGATGATGCAACTAGAAAAAATTGGGTTCACTACATTTGACAAAAATATGATGTTTTTGATACTTTTAAGAAATGGAAATATTTGGTTGAGAATGATATAGGAAAAAGGTTGAAGTGTCTCAGATCAGAAAATGGAGGTGAATAATTCAAAAAGACTTTTGATGATTATTGTTCATACCATGGGATTCATAAAGAGAAGACAGTTCCAGGAACACCAAAAGAAAATGGTGTTTTAGAAAGGATGAACGGGACCATCATGGACCGTGAAACGATTTTGAGATTGCATGTTGGGTTTCCCTTACAGTTCTGGGAAGATGTTATAGATAATTCTATTTACTTAATAGACATAGGACCTTCAATCTATTTGGATGGTGGAACTCTAGAGGAGGCATGGAAAGGTAAAACGGTAAACTATTCTTTTTTTAAGACTTTTTCTTGTGAAGCATTTGTCCATATTGATAAATAAAATACAACAAATATTGAGGTAAAATCTGTTAAGAACCAAACATCAATATAGCATAGAAAAACCTCAAGAAAAGTACTCAATGCCTTGAAAAAGAGATAATATCAGATAATAAGCCTCTTCGAGGGGGCAACCTCCTTTTACCCCACTTAAATGTTCAAGTACAAG
>ML780945.1:111489-124220 GCA_009831015.1 Picea engelmannii | reverse complement strand
TGGCCTAAAGCCGACATAAATAAAATAACATTACTAATCTAAATCACAACTAATGGCCTAAATCCGACATAAATAAAATAACATTACTAATCTAATATGCCCCAATTAAGTGGTAATGAGCCAATATTAGGGCTTAACAAAATCAAAGAAGAGTACATTTATTCGATATAGTGTTAATGATTTTGGTTAGCTCTTATGGGATTATGAAAATCACGAAATCATTAGGAGTAGAGATATCATATTCAATGAGAAGGCCATGTACAAATATCAGTTGCAGGGAAGGAAAAAGTAAAACGAAAAACCAGAATACATAGTGCTTAATGAGATCACTGAAAACGAAATTCCAAAGGTACCACAAAATCAAAATGTAAAAAAACATGAGCAACATGTATCTCAAAATCCTGCAAGTGTTTTTAGAAGATATATCAGTTAAGTAGACCCCCTGAATGATACTCTCCTTCATTTTACGATTTATTGTTGACTGATTATGGTAAACCAAAAAGTTATGAAGAGGCAATGCAAGTGGACACTAAAAGGAAGTGAGAGCAAGGCATGAAAGAGGAAATGGATTCCTTGGAAAAAAACCAGACTTGGGACTTGGTTCAGTTTCTTGCAGGAAAAAAGCGATTTGTAGAATAAATGGGTTTACAGGTTGAAGGAAGAAGATGGAAGAAAAAAAGGTACAAGGCTAGACTTGTTGTAAAGGGGTTTGGACAAAAGAAAGGTATAGATTTTGATGAAATATTTTCTCCTGTTGTTAAAATTACTTCAATTAAGACTATTTTAAGTCTTGTGGCAATAGAAGATTTGCATCTTGAATAGTTAGATGTAAAAATATTCTTTCTCCATGGGGATTTGGATGAAGAGATTTATATGCAACAACCATAGGGGTATGAGGTCAAAGGGAAGGAAAATTTGGTATGCAGGTTGAAGAAGACCTTGTATGTCTTAAATAAAGATCCAACACAGTGGTATTTGAAGTTTGAAATGTTTATGATAGAACAAGGTTATAGTAGATGTCATTCTCATCACTGTGTTTATTTTAAAAGGCTAGAAAATGGAAGCTATATTATCTTGCTATTGTATGTAGATGAAATGCTTGTTGCAGAGTGTAATATGCATGATATAACTACTCTCAAGAATAAATTAACTAATTCATTTGCGATTAAGGATTTGGGTGCTGCAAAGGAAATCCTTGGTATGAGAATAACAAGAGACAAAAAAAATCACAAATTGACATTTTCTTAGGGTGAGTACATAGAGAAAATATGTTGCAGAGGTTTAGAATGCAGAATGAAAAAATAGTTAGTACACCTTTAGCCAACCATTTCAAATTAACCAAGGAAATGTGTCCCAAGAAACAATAGGAGATAGAATGCATGTCCAGGGTCCCTTATTCATCATCAGTTGGCAGCTCGATGTATGTGATGGTTTGGACAAGACCAAATATTGCACATGCAGTGGGAATTGTGAGAAGTTATATGAACAATCCAGGTAAAGAACATTGGAAGGTAGTAAAGTGGATTCTTACGTATTTAAGGGGTACTTCTACTCATACATTATGTTTTGGAGGTTCATACATTGTTCTACAAGGATATGTTGATTCAAATATGGCAGGTGATAAAGATAGCAGGAGGAGCACCACAAGGTATTTTTTTACTGTAGGTAGAATGACAATAAGTTGGATTTCAAACCTAAAAAAGGTTGTTTCACTTTCAACAATAGAAGCATTGTATGTTGTTTCTACAGAGGCTAGTAAATAAATGATTTGGTTAAAGAGGTTTATGGAGGAATTGAGAAAGAAGAAGGAGAATAGCAAGTTGTATTGCGACACTGAAAGTGTCATTCATATTGAAAATAACTCATCCTTCCATTCAAAACCTAATCATATACAAATCAGGTACCATTTCATACGATCCATCTTGGAAGATGGAAATTTGAAGTTGGAAAATATACATACTAACCAGAATCCTGTAGATATGTTAACAAAGGGAGTAACCAGGGAGAAACTGAGTTCCTGCTCAGTTTCACTTCTCCTTCAAGCATGAAGTTGAAGATGAGAATTTTTCTAGGTCCAAGGTGGATCATAGTCCAACATGGACAACAACAATGGAGTTGTTGTGATCAGTCTCCAAGTGGGATATTGTTGGTTTTGGAGCCTGATTATGTTCTTGATTAAGAGGTGTTTGTGTTTGGCCGTGTTTATACCCCATGAAGACTGTACACCCCTATTTTATGAAGGAATTTTATTTTGGTTGTGTATGTGTTTGATTATTTTATTATGAGAGAGGATATTGTGAGAGAAAGAAGATTATGTTACAACCGGTGTGTTGTAGGTTGTATCCCTTCATTTTGCTGGATAATAAAAAGGAAGGATTTGACAATTTATCTAGTGGGCGTAGCCCACACTGGGTGAACCACATATATTTGTTTCTCTATTGTACTGTGTATCTTTTGTGTTTTATTTCCACATTTGTTTTATGTTATTGTTCCACAATCTTGTTTTTCTAACAAATATATCATCCATGAACATTATTACAAAATTGTCTAGATATTTTCTCGACACACCGTTAATTAAACACATAAATGTAGTAGGTTTTTTTGTTAAACCAAAATGTACCACTACAAAATTATAGTATTCATATCTAGTTCGGAAAGAAATTTTATGAATGTCTTTTTCTTTAATTCTAACCTGATGATATCCTGACCGTAAATCTATCTTAGAGAAAATCTTAGCTCCTCCGACATGATCAAACAAGTCATTAATGTGGTGTGAAAGATACTTATTTTTAATTTTCATAATGTTAAGTTGTCTATAATCAATGCACAATATTAAAGTTTTATCTTTATTTTTAACAAACAAGATTGGGGCTCCCCATAGGGAAAGATTGGATATAATATATTTTTTATCCATCATCTCTTGAAGTTACATATTAAGTTCAATCAGTTATGTAGTAATCATTTGGTATGGGGCCTTAGACACCAGTGCAGATCCAGGCACTAAGTCTATGGTGAAATCCATGGATCGTCTATGAGGTAATCCTAGAATTTCTTTCAAAAACACATCCTAGAAATCTTTCAATATTGGATCTTCAGTTAACAAACTTTTATTCATTTTATGTACATTTTCATACACATGCATAGCATAAATTTCACATCCCTTTCTTAAATTTCTTTTTAAATTTAAATCAGATATTTTTCATACCAATACCCCTCATGGTATTCCTTTTATTGTTCTTCTTTGGCCAAAATCATCTAAACGATTAAAAATATTGTCATGACAATTTACAATGGATGAATGTTTTTCCAGCCAATCCATTCCTATGATCAAATTGTAATATACTAATGGTAAAACATTTATATCTACTTTAGTCTCCATTCCTTCCATATTTACCATACAGTCCTTTACCAAGTCAACAACCTTCCTTTTTGTTCTTGTAGCTAGTTGCACTAGCCAATGTTTCTTATGTTTAACATTTTCCAGTTTACAACTTTCTACTACTAGAGGTGAAATACAACTTATACTTGCACCAGGATATATTAAAATGGATACAAGTTTTTGTTTACTTATACCTTCTATCTAGTATACCATTGACGATTGATGGTTAGCTTATCAATTTTCCAAGGAAGCACTCATATTATTAGTACTTCTAGAAATTTCATTTACTATTGTTTATTCCTAAACATTATGTATTGCCTTGCTTCTATTTTTATTTAAAAGGAAGTCTTGGTATAAGTGAGGTTCTTTACAACCCCAACACTGAAGAGGCAATCTAGTTGTCTCCTTAACATCCTTATTCCTTAAATATGCAGGTTTATTATTGTTCTGAACTAATACACTTTGTTGTCCAAAATATTTGTTTCTCCTAATTGGTGCATTGTGTGATGGTTGTCAAGGATGATTAAATCGTTTCTTATTAGGATCAAACTTGTCCTTGATTTTATGCTTCCATGACTTTGTATTTTCAGACCTTTTTTTAAATTGAGTGAAGCATATTGTAGCTTTCCTTATTACTTCATCCATTGTCTTTGGATTAAGAAATTCCATTTTTTCTTTGTATGCTTGAGGTAAAAAATTCATGAATCTTTGAACTTTCCCCTTCTCCTCTCTAATGTAAGGTACATATCTCATCAAATAAATAAATTTAGTGACAAAGTCTTCAACGAACATTTGTCCTAGTTTGATATCATGGAACTCCTTATTTTTTTCATCGTAGTATCATTTTGTTAAATATTTTTGTCTAAAATATTTCTTAAATACTTTCCAATTCATTTCATTTCTCCCGATATTATTAACTGTTTTAGTCTCCTACCACCAAATGACATACTTACCATTCAACTATTACACAACTAAACTAGCCCTCCAGTTTCCTGGGTAATTGTAGATTTGGAAGTATTTACTCATATTCAGAATCCAATATTCTACTCCCTCCTCTGATTCGACATAAAAACTAGGTGGTACGATTTTATTAAACTCCCTAAACAATTCTTCCTCACACCATTTCCCTTTCTTGGTTTTAGGTAGCATCTTATGTAGTGTGTTGTTATGTGAGTTATCTTCATTATTTTATTCATCTACCAACTCTATTATGTCATTGTTTGCTTTATAGTCTTTATGATTGTGTGAGTCCTCATTGGAAACTTTATTTTTACCATTGTTGGAAGTTTGTCCTATATTTCTGAATGGTTTCACATTTGTAATGAGTAAAATTTCCAACCATTTGTTTTTAAAGAAATTTCTTGATAAACATGATCCCATGCTATTATCATTTAAAGTATTTATTTATTAAAAGGAGACTAAGCATATAATTATGTATACTATGTTTAATATTATTGTCTAATAGTCATGGTGGTACCATGATAGGATAAGGATCCTTGATATTCAAACTAGCTTAATAATTTTGATCTTGTTCTGAATGCCATCATTGATGGGATAGTTATCTTGATCACAAGTATTACATCTTCTTCTGATCAATTGATTTTTTTAGGTTATGATTTTATTCATTAATGTCTTTACAAGATAACACACACACACACACACACACACATATTTCCTATAGAAACTACCAATAGTTATGAAAGTTTGGCTAGTTGTGCCTTGTACAAAGATAATCCTTTTATTTTTACTAGAATTGTATACATAACATGCAATTTGGTTTCTCCTCTCTTATATGTTAATAAAGACCTATTATGGATGAATAATTCAAATAATTATTCTTATATCGTTTTCCCACTAGGTATTCACCTATCCTTAAAGGAAAATGAAGATACACCATATTGTTGCAAAGTGATTCTATGGAAAAATGTTTCACAAATTCCTTTGAATAAAAAGTTTGTTCTTGCTTGGATATCGAATTAGGGTTATAAATGGCACACAACTCACACATTTGTTTCCATTTTCCTATCTCTCGTTCATAAATAGGCTTGATTTATACAAGTAATGTATATACATCCAATTGTGTGTGAACTCAAGTTTTACCATAACTAGTGGTCTCGGTTATCCACGTTGGAAATGTCAAAAAAGGATATGTCTTGGTACTACTTAATAGACATGACAATCCTATTTATAGAAATACCCTCATCCCTTAATGGTGTGTGTTAACCAAGCCTCCTTACAATTCATTGTTTCTCAAAATGATAATGGTGAAGTGATAGACTCTTCACGCTCTGGTATTCTCGTTCGAGGGTTTCCTTGTTTTTACTATGTTCAATTACATGCAGCGCTACCATCGCTAGATCTAGGTAATGAACCCCCCCTGTAACAAAGTTTAAATATGTAATGCTCACTTCTAGTTTTACATATTTTATTTTTATTTATTACTTGAAACTAAATATAATGATTTACATGCATGTTTGTTGACGTTTGGTGGCATCGACTTACAACAAAACAATGAGCTGGTAAACCAACCGAATTTATTTTAAGGTAAACACATTAATCTATAGTTTATAGTTCACCGACAATAAAGATTAACTTTCACTCTTTCACTCAATTGTAGTAATATGATTTAGACAATGGGTTCATAAATTGTTTTCTCAATAATTTGTTTAAACATATAGTTTTGGTTGTTTTGTAGGTTTTCTCTATACAGAAAGAAAAACAATGTCTTTTTCAAGTCATATGTTGGGCTATCCTAGTCTGTGCACAGGTTGTAAGACCCAAGGTTTGGTTAAAATATGACAAACAAACCCTCAAGAGACTGTCCCTTTCAGCATCACCTTCTTGCGCAAATGAAGTCTCACTCGAGGTATCTATTGGGATTGCAAGAACCAAGTTTTTGTAGTAGTAAGGGAACATGAGGAAGAGGTATGAATCATTGTTCGTTATATTATAGATTAAGTATGCTCTTGATTATTACCTATATTATCATAGGCATACATGAACATTGCATGATAATATATCCATAGACTAACTCTATTCTACGAAGAATATCATCATTCATAAACGCATAAAGACAAGTAAAAGAATAATAAGATGCAATATCCTCTCTAAACTCCTTCTTTATTCATCTTATTTATTATGAACGTTCTATTGTATTCATGATATTTTCATTACATTGATTCCCTTCTATGCACACTAATATCCCAATATCGTTACATACTTATACCCAACATCTAGGATTAAAACCATATTATTATCTATCCTAAAATAGCCCATTACAATGCATGGCATGGCCAACTTCAGTTAAATGATTGTTTGACTTTTGTTACTCCTCGTTCTTTAATTTTTTTTATGTTGTTCTTCTATTTATGGAAAGTCACATTGTTTTCCTTTTGTGCCTCCTTCTCTCGCTTTCTCTATTTATCCTTCTATATGTGTGTTATCTACGTCCTTATGTTCCCTTCTTCATGATTCCTTACTTTTGCATGATTTCCTCCATCTGCACCCTTTCTTCCTTATACGTGTTTTCTTCCTTTTTCTCCCTTTCTTCCTTCTGCACCCTTTATTTATAGTTAGGTTTTTCTACAAAATTATATTCAAAACATTTCTTTCCAACAGGCCCCCAACACTCACCTGTGGCTCATCTCGAGCCACTCAGGTGTGTTTCCTATTCTTCCACTCTACAATTAATTATTGCATGACATCCTTAGCCACTTATACCTCCATAACCATGGTGGCCTCTATTGCTATAATCTCCTCCACAGTATTCTCAGTCAAGTCTTGAAGTTTACTCTCTATGAAAGTTGGTCCCTATACATTGGCTAAGTCGCCAATAATTCGGATCGCGTCCTCTTGTCTGGGTCCAAGTATTTTTTGAAGGACCTTCTATTGGTCCCTCAATATTTCTACATTGATACATTCATGTCGTTGTGCCAAAATGGTTTTCATTCGCTTGAACAATGGTAATGTTTTCTCCTTTTCTACTGCCTCATTGGCCTACTCTTACGTTGATCATCGTTTGGCCTCTACGACCTTCATTTTTGGATCACCCAAGATTTATTTCAAGACTTTGGCACTCTCTTCGCAAATTTGTGTGCATTCATCGTTAGATTTCTTAATACTAGAAACGACTAGTGTTGTCATCCACGGTCTACCGTCGTGCACCTCAGGTGGCATTCCTAGCATGTTATGCAGTTGCGGATCCTAGATATTTTCTCTAAATATCTTCATAAATTCCCCAATATTCAAAAATTGTTCCTCCATTGCAACCTCTACAACGAGGGGGAGTTCGGGTACTTGATTGTATAATTTTTGGACTGTGGCCTATGTCTTCTCTACCATTTCATTCACACCATACTTATCCTTTTGGGCTATTGTTTCCCTCTCCTTTGCACTCTCCAGTGTCTTCATAATTTCCTCCATCATTCCTTCAAGCTCCTTCTTTTGTTCCAGGTTCATATCATACTGCATTTGTATTTGGGCACTTTCATCCCTCAATTTTATGAAGTCTCGGTGTGCAGCGTCACCTCAATGCCTTATCTCTTGTACCAACTATTCTTCGATTTCCTCTACCCTTTCGATGGGTAATCTAGAGATGATGAGACCGATTTAGCCTAATGCTACAATTTGTTCCTACAATTCCCCTGATGGTAACTCCAATGTGGCTTCCTCAAGCTATATAGTGTGATGCTTCCATGAGGGTTGGATTAGAGCTTCCTACACACTAGCCTGTGTTGTCCTTTGTGTTGTGGATGGGATGCCACCTACCTTGGGGTATTTCATAATGCAAGGTGTTTCTAAAAGATGTTGCAGGACTCCCAATTGATCCTGGACCTTCTTTTGTTGGACCACGTACTTTTTCATAGCTAACCTCGAGAGTTCTTCGGTGGAATCGTGAATCAGGTACCCGAAGAAATTCATATAATCATCGGTCGAAATAAAAAGTGGGGCTCCCCATGTCTTTTATAGTGCCCCTCATGTCTATTATGTCTCTTTATCTTTCCTTTTGAGGCCAAATTCGAGGACTTTCGGTTGGCCCGAGTGATTTTTTGTGCCATTTTTCTGATCCCCTTCCTCTTCCTCACTTTTCCCTTGGTCTTATTCCTCTTAGGAGGACCCTGGCTTATCTGTTGGATTCTTCCAGTCATCCTCCCAGTAATTAATTATGGTATGCACCTCTTCTACTCTAAACATATAATTGGTTTTCAATTCCTAGCATGCAGGATCCTTTTTGGCTCGCGCATAAAGGTGGTGCATGCCATCTCTTAAACACAAGAAGTCTAGATAGGCAAGAAAAACCTCCTCTGGAATACACATTGTAGTCTCTACTACTTTTGTGATGAATTGTAAATATGAGTAAAAGGCAATGTGTGTATCTGTATTTCATCTCTTGACGGGGGAGTGCCATAAGTTAGCATATCTACCAACCAACAGGATTTGAATTAAAACTCGCATGTGTTGGTAAAGTGTGGGATCCTTCCATTTGATCAGCACAATAAGAATAAGTAGCCATACATAATTAAATTCCATGCCTTTCTCCTAGGATTCTCTGCAGTCCTACAAAAATTAATTAATAAGGAAGGTTTCCCAGTTCATCTGCATGCCTTCCTTGCATCTCTCTATTGCCGTGATTATTGTCCTTCGTACCTCGTCCTTATAAAATTTAAGGAAAATTTTGCATTCAAAAGCTACATCGTGAACTTGACCTCTTCACCACTGATGCTCTTTACATCCAGACTGTGTTTTCCTTTGAATGTGTTGTACTTGTCTTTGATGGTCTCAGAGAGGGAGTTCTCTCCCATTTTGAGGAATAGTAAATAAAGGTATTTGCCTACTTTTCTCAACCCTGTAATGCACACAACTAACATTGTATCAATTGAAACTGCGGGATTTATCCAAATTTCCCCCCCATGGACACAATTGAGAAATACCTTGCCACATATATTGATTTCATTATTGCATCTGAAATGTGGAATTTCTAACAATTTGAGAATCTCAACTTTCTCTAATGATGTAGGAGCATCATTGGAAAGCACGCAGAGTAGGACCACTCAATGCATGGGAATATTTTTGGAATCTGAACGTTGGCAGTCTCACTGAATATTTTGAAGCACGTCTGAACTCAACGATTTTGAAGCATGCCTCAACTCAGCACCTAAAAAATATTTGAAGCATGCTTGAACGAGTGAGCAAAGTGGGAGTTTCCAGTCCTTCTCTGAAATGTGACTGATCTAAGATAGTTGTTAGGTTAGGTTTTGGAGAAGACAAGTAGTCTGGGGGAACCCTAAGAACCCTCTGAGATAAATAGAGGTTATGTACACCCAAATGAGGCTAGCTGCAAGTTAGTAGGAGAGTTTTGAGTTTTGAGTTTTTGTTTTGAATATAGTTGTATCCATTTTCACTTTTGAATATAACAGAGGAAAATTGACTCAATGCATGGCATGGACATTGTTTTTCAATTCTCTTTTATTATGCTTTCATGAATGAATGAATGAATTTCGTTATGAGTAGATGGAACTGTGAATGTTAGGATAAGTTTAAATTCATCCTCTTCTTATTGAAGTGGTGCAATGTGTGCACACAGAACGCAAGGAGTGTGTTGAAGGGATCTATTTTAGTTCTGAAGCTCATAATAGATAGCACAAAACTTGACTTTGCAAGGAGTGCAAAGATACTGGTGTAAGGCGGGCATATTCATCCACAATAATCCAAACCTTACGTAAAGATCTGATGCAAGGAGTGCACAGATCCCAAATTAATCTAAGTGTCAAAGGGAATTTGTAAGAAGTCAAAGAACCAGAAAAGGAGAACGTCGGGAGGGAAAGAGGAATTTCTCTTCGATAAATCCTTCAGATCTGAGTTATTGAAATCCTTGAAACACAAGGAGTGCATGGGAATTCGAAGTCTTCACAAGACCATGATCAGGAGGAATAACACTTTTCATAAATGTTAACGAGATCCAAGAGTCGGACTCGTCGGAGGAGCAAAGGTTTGAAACCTTTGAACACTTAGGAAATATTATAAGTTAGAGAAATCATAAGCTCAGGAGGAGGAGCGACATTGTTCGTTGGATCATAGCGCAAGGATCAACAACCGTCTAATTCAAGACAAGGTACGCAAGCTTTAACACTTCGTACATACAGGAGAGAGAACCCACCAAGATTTTAGACTTGAACTTCCCGAAGTCCGGAGTTCTAGATTCCCGAAGTGAAATCTCAGTCGTTGGTGTAAATGTGTTGAACCTACACATAATAGATCTAGCTAAACAATAATACACACATTTTCATAGAGAATTGGAGAAGGAAGAAGAAGGAGAGAAAGAATGGAAGAATTCTCATTAACCGCTGTGAATAATGAATAATTTACACATGATATACTATGTATATCTCAATCAGTTCGACTTGAGGTGAACCAATGCACCATAGTGGTGGTATAGAGTGATATGGACACACACCAACAGTTATGGGAGTGAACTTCCAGCTATTCTAGTCTCTCAGGAAGTTACGGGAGTGAACTGCCACCTAGTTGAGTTAACTAGTCAACTAGTCTCCGGTTAACTGACTGAACATAGAGTAGTGAGGAGTTAAATCAGGGAATCAATTCTAATGCACCACTCTGGTGATGATACCAAGGAAAGGTTGAATTATCATGGTGATGATCCAAATGTTTCATGGTGATGATCCCAATGCAACATCTAAACCCAACTCAACTACTCAAACTGGAGTGTCAACTAAAGGAGAATATTTCGAAGTGGAATATTCTCCCCTAAAATATAGGAGACTAGATAATGACTAAATATGAATAATAAACAAGGAATAACCTTAGGAAAACAAAATCCTAGGTGTGTGTGAAGTAACTCTAACAACCCCCCCTAAACATCACTATGGTGAAAATAAAGATTGGGTCCCGACAATGAGGCCATGTAAGGTAACCAAATACAAAAGATACACTAAAAATAAAGTGAGGAAAGAGGGAAAACCTCATGGGAAAAGCCCCCCATCAAGGTACAATGTATGTAAAAATAAGAACTATAGTTGCTAGGAAATTGTGTCCTTCACTCCAAGACGGCCTCGCAAAGAATGGAAATTCTGCTCAATGAAGGTCTTGGTGAAAATTTTTGTCGTCTGTTCTGCTAAAGGACATAATTGTAAGTCGATGATCCCCTCATGTACTAAGTCCCAGATGTAGTGCATGTGGATCTCAATGTGCTTCATCCGCTGCCTCTTAAATGGATCCCTGCAGAACTTCAGAGTGCTCTAGTTGTCACACCATATGATGATCGGCTGATGAAACTGAATGCCCAACTCAATCAGAAAATGTCATAGCCACATAGCCTAAATGGTTATGTTAACTATCCCTCTGTACTCTACCTCGACTAAAGATAGAGTAATGGAAGCTTGCTTCTTGCTCGACCAACAGATAGGCCTGGAACCAAGACTGGGTGAATAACTAGATGTGGACTTGCAATCAATGTTATCACCAGCCCAGTTAGAATCAGTAAACCCAATGAGATATAATGTAGAGTCTACTATATAATGAATCCCAAAGGTGATGGTTCTATGTATGTATCGAATGATACACTTTGCATCTTTCCAATGCAGCTCATGTGACTCCTTCATGAACCTGGAAACTGTGCCAACTACATATGAGAGGTCTATTCTGGAGTGTGTGAGATACAACAAGCTCCCCACTAGTTGTCTATACAGTGTGATGTCAACCAGTGGAGTCTCCCCACCATCCTCAAGTTTGACACCTGATAGGAAAGGAGTTGGAGTAGACTTTTAGTCTATCATGTGAAATCTCTCAAGGAGATCTCGTGCGTACTTGGATTGAGACAGTTTGATGCCTGATGCATCCTGACTGATCTCAAGTCCAAGGAAGAAGTGTAGCAGACCTATGCCCATCATCAAAAACCTGTCATGTGTTGGGACTCAGAAATGTCGTATTTTCATCCACCTTTCCCTTCACTAATCCTTACATTTCATCACCCAATTAAACCTTCATCATACCAATTTCATAAATACATTTGGGTTTCACATCATTATTTTCCAGTTTATTCATTTTAGTATTAAAAGTGAATTTATGATTAAATAATAGAAAATATACATGTTTTCATATATATCTCAATTATGTGTGAGCTTTGTAATGTGTAGGAATATGTGGATGATTAATTGAAAGAGACTTCTCGAATATCTCTTCCATCATTCCATAGGAGATAATTATTCAAGCCTCTTTTCAAGGAGAAGATCATGGAGATTTGGTTAGAATATCTTATCTAAGATATATGAGAGATATGTGTGAGGATTTGAAGGGATCATATCTTGTAATAATGGGAAAGTAGTTGAGAGTGGTT
>ML780945.1:82252-102506 GCA_009831015.1 Picea engelmannii | reverse complement strand
CAGTTTGATTTCAGCAACATAGATTAGATTAGATTAGTTCTACTTCAGTCCTGCATATACAGTGCATGTGCTTCGTCAGTCTATGTACCCTGAGTTGACAATTAAATGGTTGGGCAAGTACTACAACGTTATTATAATGACATAGATTTCGCCTAACATAATGTAGAATCCTCTTAACTACAACAATCGGTGAAGTTGAGCAACCGATGATCACCAAATCATCGACATACAAAACCAAAAGTAGAAGTGAATCAACCGTCTTGAGCATGTATACATTCAGGTCTGATTTACAACGTACAAATTTTTGTGACAATAGGTTATAGGAGTCCATCTTGGCATACCATGCCCTCGGAGCCTGCTTGAGGCCATAAAGTGACTTCTTTAGTCGACAGACCAAAGATGAGTCATGCATAAATCCCTGGGGTTGCTCCATGTAGATCTCCTAAGAGAGATCACCGTGAAGAAATGCATTCTTCATGTCCATCTGATGGATTTCCCATCCCTTGACTGTTGTAATGTCAAGATCCAATCGTATGGAATCCATCTTCACTACTGGAGTGAAGGTATCATCATAGTCAATACCATGAACCTGCTGAAATACTTTGGTGACAATCCTGGCTTTGTATCTGTTGATTTGTCCATCTGATGCACTCTTGGTCCTGTAGACCCATATGCATTTGACAAGTTTCCTCCTAGAAGTAAGGGGAACCAGATCCCAAGTCTAGTTGTTGAGGAGGTATTTGTACTCCTCCTGCATGGCGGATTCCCAAAAGGGATTTCCTGCAGCCTCTCCATAAGACTGTGGATCTGAAGACTGAACCAAAAAAATATGTCTGGAAGGCAATGGTTCAATGGAAGTGAGTGCAATAGGAGGCTCCTTGAAATCAGATCGAGTCCTCCTAGTATCGTTTGGATCACTAATGAGATCCCCTGCATCCTGAAGAGTATTTTGTGCCCACTTGGGCCTCTTCTCTGGATCTACAACTGGATCTAGATGCTCTGACTCTGCATCTAACTATACTGACTCTGAATCTGAATCATCTAAGTCCTTTGAATCATAAATATCATCTGAAGAAGGGTTGGAATGTGCATTCTCATCATATCAGATAGGTGGAAGAGTGAAGGTGTTTGCATGTGGTTGTTGAGGTACATGCGAGACACTTTCCTTGAATTGGACACTACGCTCAATGATGAGTCAGTCTGAGGAAAGATCAATAAGCCTATATCCCTTCACACTGTCAGGGTATCCAACAAAAATGAACTCAGTGCTCTATGGATCAAGTGCCTTCCTCTTTTTAGAGGGAATCCAGGCCCATGCACGAGAACCAAAATGCGAAAGTGGGTCACTTCCGGTTTGAGGCCGATCCAAGCCTCATAAGGAGTCTTATCCTTGACAGATATATGGGGAGATATTTTTTTGATGTGTGTTGCATGGTTAAGTGCTTCGGTCCTTAGTCTCTATGGTAGTGACTGATCCAGGTGAATATCGGTGTCCACCCACCTTTTCCAACTGGCTCAAAACTGTTTTCTAGCAATTTTGGTAATTTACTATTTTTAGTAGGTTTTAACTTCTGGGGCCATTTTGAGGCCCTAAATGATGTTTTTTTTTGGGAAAATAGGTTTGCAATATACAAGTTCCTTTGATATTGCTGATAAAATGAATCTCCTCGACGATACCTTTCCAATGGGCTATCATATGCCTAAAATGGAGATCGTATCCAAAAGTTATGACCCTAGGAAGTTGATGTACTAACTTACCCAAACGGGGCCCACATGACTTTTGTCGCTTCATATCCTAGGGTTAGGTTTTTGGATGTCAAGGGTTTTTGACATTCCTGATTATTGGAAGAAGGTCTTCAGAGCCTCATTGTAATCATCTTCTTGCAAATGCGAGTAGTCGTCACATCTCTTCTCAGAGATAAGCTGCCACCATTCTATCGAGTCTTTCACTCTGTATTTTTATAGTCTCTGTACATTTCTTTCATTAATAGAAATTGTTTATTACTATATATCTATGTTTATGGTTGCATCTCTGATACAATTCTATTACATTATTGAATATCTACAATATCTTTTTGTATTTTTTTATTATATCTCCACTCTCATTTCGTGCCGAAAATAATCTGGATCAGTGGTATCAGAGCAAGCTGCTCTTGATTGTTTTTCAGTGCATGTCCCCGATGAGGTCCGAGTATAGAAAGTTGGGTCTCAATCTTGTCACTCTTTAGGACAATCGCTCTTGCACACCCAAGAAACCCTCAATGGTGGAAGAAAAGAAAAACGACGGAGCAGATGATCCTATTAGTCTGTTGCTTGGGCAAGCTCTCACGCAACAAAGGGACGAAATGATGGAGAATTTTTTCCACATCCTTCAATGCCTGCCAATAGAAACAGGCACATATTCATCAAGTGGCCACTTTGGAAGAACCTCACCATTCAAGGTACACGTTAATTTTGATATTCCTGTATTTGAAGGACAGATAGATGCGGATGCCCTAGAGAAATGGTTAAATCAGCTAGATGGTTATTTCTCTGTTCACCATTTTTCCAACAGGGAAAAGATCACCTTCACAATCCTTAAAGATCTCCCCCATGTCAAGCATTGGTGGGAAACTTACTGGGATGAAAGTTCCACAGAGGAATATGGAATATATGGGGTCGAGCCCACTTGGTATTTTTTTGTGGATGCGATAAAGGAATAGTATTACCTTGTTGGCAACTATGAGGACCAATACATGAGATGGACCACACTGCGGCAAGAGAGGGGCCAATCAGTTCCGTAGTTCACCAATACCTTCCATACCTTGCGCACCAAGATGGGTATCAAAGACTCTGAACGACATTTGGTTCTAAAATACCATGGGGCTCTACACAGATACATCCAAAATGAAATGGATTTTTTGGACATATCATCACTCGGTGCTGCCTATCAATATGTTGTTAAAATCGAGCGTAAATTTAAGCACCAGAACAAACGAGAGTTCAGTTCTACACATTCACAACAACCAAAGTATGACAAATACGACCCTAACAAACAATCTCTTGAAAACCAGTCCAAGCCACAGGAAAAGAAGGGTCACAAGAAGACAAAGAAGGACACTGGAAAATGGTGGGATTTCCACAAAACCCCCTGGCGCAACACCAATCAATGTCACTCAAAACAATCATTGGTGGTTGATATCAAAGACAAGGAGCCGAACCCTGATTCAGAATCTGATTCTAAAAATACTGGTAAAGGACAGATCATTGACGCAGACCCCACTGCTATTGTCGTGACCACATAAATTCAACCAAAAGAACCAACAGATCCTGAAGAGGGGGAGCACCTTTTTCATTCAAATATGTGGGTGAAGGGTACCTTGCTACATTTTATTGTTGATAGAGGAATCCAGAACAACCTCATCTCAAGAGACATCGTCAAACAGTTGGGATTGTCAACAACACCACACCCGCAGCCATACAACATCGGGTGGCTTCGCTAAGGATGAGATCTCTATGTCAGCCAATAGTGTCGATTATCATACAGCATCCAACCCTTCAAGGATGAGGTATTATGTGATGTTTCCCCACTGTATGTCTGTGATGTACTCTTGGGCCAACCATATATGTGGAGACGCCATGTTGTTTATGAGTCTCAACCCCGTAGTGTCATTATTACTTCGGGGGGTCATATCTACAGAATACCAGAGGTAGTTCCGACTATTGTTCCACCAAAAAAGTTCCGCAAGGTAGTATTTCATACTGCAAAATTCAGTTGCTTCACAATCTATTCAAAAGGAGAACAGAAGGACATTGCAACCACTATAGCCTCGCCCCAAGCACCTTCTATCCAACAAGAGAAGGTCGACAAGGTTGCAACAAAGAGAAAATATTCCATATGCACATTGTCCTCTCGGGTAACTCAACTTGTTGAATAGCCTCAGCCTCAACAAGTTCATGATACACTTCCACAAACTGGGCAATGTGACATCTCCAGCAAGGCAAGCAACTCACCAAGATTCAGATTCAACAAACACTTTTTCCTCTCCCCGGGTCACTCAATGCAGTGGAGACCATTGTTTCCTAAGGAGGGAGGATTGATTCAGGTGAATGTCGGTGGCCACCCACCTTTTCCAACTGGCTCAAAACTGTTTTCTGGCAATTTTGGTAATTTACTATTTTTAGCAGGGTTTAACTTCCAGGGCCATTTTGAGGCCCTAAATGATGTTTTTGGGAAAAAAGGTTTGTAATATGGTAGTTCCTTTTATATTGTGGCTAAAATTAATCTCCTCAATGATACCTTTCCAACGGGATATCATACACCTAAAACATAGATCGTATGAAAAAGTTACGACCCTGGGAAGTTGGTGTACTAACTTACCCAAACGAGGCCCACATGACTTTTGGTGCTTCATCTCCTAGGGTTAGGTTTTTGGATGTCTATGGTTTTTGACATTCCTGCTTATTGTAAAAATTCCTTTAGAGCCTCATTGTAATCATCTTCTTGCGAATGCAAGTAGCTGTCACATCTCTTCTCAGAGATAAGCTGCCACCATTCTAGCGAGTCTTTCACTCTGTATTTTTACAGTCTCTATACATTTCTTTCATTAATAGAAATCGTGTATTACTATATATATGTGTTTATGGTTGCATCTATGATACAATTCTACTATATTATTGAATATCTACGATATCTCTGTGTATTTCTTTATTATATCTCCGCTCTCATTTCGTGCCAAAAATAATCCGGATTAGTGACTTTGCATGTAACATGCAAGATTCCATCTCCTTTAGAGATCAATTTTTCCACTCAGCAACCTCGTTTTGATGCGGAGTATAGGGAGATATGTGTTGCAATTGAATGCTTACCTCATGGAAAATATTGTGGATCTCATGATTCACATACTCTTCCCCGTTATCAGTTCGGAGGACTTTGATCTTCTTTTTGGACTGTGTCTCAACCAAAGCTTTGAAATCTTTGAGGTGTTGAAAGACCTCATACTTTTTCTTGAGAAAGTAGATCCAAGTAAGACATGAGAAATTGTCAACAAAAATGAGAGCAAACCTCGCTTTGTTGATGGATGGATGCGGAAAAGGACCCATAAGGTCACTGTGGATCAGATCTAAAGGTGCAGAAGCTCGCTGAGACTTTCCTTTGTCGAAATTCTCTTGAGGGTGTTTCCCGAGAACACATCCCTCACATACTCCCTTGGAGAAATGGATGTCTAGTAGACCATCAAATAATATGTTCTTACTAAGCTGTTGCATGTATCTAAAATTAAAATGTCCAAACCTTTTGTGCCATATCCTACTTCTTTCATCAGCATGAGTAAGCAATAAAGCAGAATCAGGTTCAATGAATTCAAAAAATGTGTACTATCTAGACTAATGATTTACCTCACTGGTAGCAACCTTGGAGTTGGTTTGCATGTCATAGATGTCCACGGAATTTGGTGTGAATACGAATTTCTTTTTGGTGCCATAATTTTTCATATATGGAGAGAAGGTTGACATAAAGCTTGGGAACATGCAACACGTTCTCAAAGCTTCCATTGATGAGTTCAATCCTTCCTTTACCAATGACTTCGAAAGAAGAGTTGTCCCCCATCAGAATAGGAGGACCTTTGCATGCATCCAATGAGGAATAAACTGCATCTGAGGCAGCCATGTGATGTGATGCTCTTGAATATATGATCCAAGCATTGGGAGAGGAGTTGATGGCAATCAAGGCATGGATAGAATTGCCTTTCTTGGAATTCGGATCTTCTGGCTTCTTCTTCTTTGCACCCTCAGGGACGTGATATCCAAGGTTGTTTTGCTGAAGTATTTGAGAAATCATATATATTTTTTTTTGCATGCATGTGGATTTTGAATGGAATCCTTTGTGACAGTATGTGCATTTCTCTCCTTTTCTTCCCTTTTCCCCTTTGGATCCAGAGGCATCGGTGAAGGGTTTTGTGTACCCTTCCTTCTTCGGATGTGCATAAGATTTCCATTTATATTTATCTTTAGATTTCTGATATTTATGGCTGCCATCATGCACAGTGAGTGCATGCGCCCTTGGGCCTTTGATTGCAACCATGTTGATGAGCTTGGTTTGTACTTGTGTCAGGGATTCGATAAAGTCCTAAAGAGAAGGCATCTTCCAGGTGGCTCCAGAGGTGAATCTGATAGTATGGAATGTAGATACGAATATAGAGAATTCAGGACCAAGATTGGAGAGAATGGTGAGAACCATTTGTTTCTCCTCCTTCGATTTATCTACCCCGTAAGATTTGAGTTGCGACAGTAAATCCTTGAATTTTGTAAAGAAATCTTGGATATTCTCAAAGATTTTTGGATATAATGTGAGAAAATCCACCTCTAGCACCCCTCATCTCATCCTATTTGCTAAAGAGAACTTCCAAGATGTTCCAGGCTTCATTGGGATTCTTGCAGGAAGATATATGAAAAAGGAGATCGAGAGAAATAAGACTGCAAATTGTTCCGAGTGCCTCATCCATGCGATTTAAGTACTTGGATTTTTCTATGGATGATGTTTTATCTGGATATGTATTCATGGTTAACTTGTACAACCCTCTGGACTAGAGACGTATGGATATTTTCTCCTTCCATGCAAAATAGTTGTAAGGTGTAAGGATGAATTCTTTTTGGAATTCCATCTTTCTGTTGTCTTCAATCTTTTGTACCTGCAAAACGTTTTGCTGTAGATTTTTCTTAGCAGTCCGTTGGCCCTGATACCCTGTAAATGTTTTGAACTTGCATAGAATAGATCTAGCTAAAAAATAATACACACATTTGCAGAGAGAATTGGAGAAGGAAGAAGAAGGAGAGAAAGACTGGAAGAATTCTCATTAACCGTTGTGAATAATGAATAATTTACACATGATATACCCTGTATATCTCAATGAGTTCGACTTGAGGTGAACCAATGCACCATATTGGTGGTATAGAGTGATCTAGACACACACCAACGGTTACAGGAGTGAACTGCTACCAATTCTAGTCTTGCAAGCAGTTACGGGAGTGAACTGCCACCTAGTTGAGCTAACTAGTCAACTAGTATTCAATTAACTGATTGAACATAGAGTAGTGAGGAGTGAACTCAAGGAATCAAGGCTAATTCACCACTCTGGTTATGATACCAAGGCAAGGTCGAATTATCATGGTGATGATCCCAATGTTGCATGGTGATGATCCCAATGCAACATCTAAACTCAACTCAACTAGTCAAACTGAAGTGTCAATTGAAAGAGAATATTCTCCAGGTGGAGTATTCTCCCCTAAAATATAGGATACTGGATAATGACTATTTGGGAATAATAAACAAGGAATAACCTTAGGAAAAATAAATCCTAGGTGTGTGTGAAGTAACTCCAACATTCAGATCGATCGAGGGAATCTGAACCGTTAGATCTAGAGGGGTACGTGTCGGCAGGTCGTGATATCTAGAGGAAAGCCAAGGCGAGGGATAGAAGCACCCAAAGACCAAAGAGCCAAAGAGCATAGATTTGTGGATCTGTTAGTGGAAACTTGTCAGCAGATCGTGAGCTCTAGGAAATTTTTCGTGGGATTTTCAGTTTGAGAACTAAGATCACCGAACCCTGAAGGCCCGAAGACCCGAAGTGAATATGAGCCATCGGATCAGGAGGAGACATGGAGAAGATATTAGAACTTTGGGTAAAGTCCCAAAGTGGTCTATAGTCATTAGATTCAGGGGAGACGTGGCGTGAATCCATGCACTCTAGGTAAATAATCTAAGTAAGCCTCAGTCGTTGATCCGAGGTGGATACGTGTCAGTGGATTATAGCCTTCGAACAAAGTCATTGGAGAAAGGGTGAAGTTTGAGATTCTAAATCTCCGAAGTCCGAAACCCAGAGGAGATCTCAACCATTGATCAAAAGGATTTTCCCAGGACCGTTGATATGGGTTGAAAGGTCAAACACCCAAGGCAAAAGATGCGTCGTTGATTGTGAAGACATGTGTTTGCAGACCACCCGGTCTGGAGGATTGGAGTACAGAAGAAGGCGAGGGTTGAGACTTCAAAACCCAGAAGTCTGAAGAACCGCAAAGATCATAATCGTTGATTGAAGGGGACAATTTTTAGCAGATCTTCCACTCCGAAAGATTTCTCTACAAAGGAAACCAAGGTTTGAGATTCAAAAATTATGAAATCCAAAATTCTGAATTGATGACCATCGTCGATCAGAGAGAGGGAGATCCAGACCATTGATTCCAAGGAAGAGATCTCACTCGTCCATATAGAGGTACCGTCAAGATCATGATATCGATGGTCATCTCACATATCAGGGATAGAAGGTTCTTGACCTTTACAAGATTGTGGACGGGCCGAGATTGAGACAACGGTTTGAGGGGAATGATATGTGGAGGCTCAGGGTGACTATTGGGGTGAAAAATGGTTTGACCCAAACCACTCCTAAGTTTTCCCAAAATCACATGTAGACATGAGGTGATCGCCCAAGGTCACATCTGAGGAGGAGTCGAGAGAAAAGGCACTAATTCCAACACTGAGATTATGTAGAATGCAAAAGTGAAGGCCGTGGGTATAGTGAAGCCTGCATAGGGAGCGAGAGGACCTGTGTCTAATATAGAACAAAACCAACAAGGTTTCAGAGAGTCAGTCGAATCCAGAATCGAAGATCCTGACCGGGAGGTTGCGTAGCCCTTAGAAGAGAAAGGGGTCTGCACCAAGTGGTATCAGAGCCTAAGTTTTTATTGCAGACAATAGGCAAAGGAGAGAAGACAAAAGAACTTGAATTTGTACTCTGTGTGTGACAAACAGTTAACAAAATGCCTCTGAGGAGACGAGTAGAACCACCTTTACCAATCGGTCTATAGAAAGGGAGATGCGAGAACTTCATGCAATATTAGAGGCGATGGAGGCAGTGCAGAGGAGAGCACCCAATGCTGGAGACATCAGTGATGCAGAGAGCAAAGAAGTAGAAGTCGAAGAAGCTACATGAGAGGATGATGCCGAAGAACACTTTTTGAGATCAGTTCCTAGATTGGGAGGTAGAGCCAAGATATAGGTCCCAATGTATGAATACAATTTATATGTTGAATAGTTGTGGGATTGGGTGAGATCCATGGACAAACATTTCGACTATGAAGAGGTCGATGAAGAGAAAAAGGTGAAACGGGCTATCACCGGGCTAAAAGGACATGTAGCGTTGTAGTGGGATGAACTGCAGGCTGAGAGGAGAAGCAAGGGAAAACAAAAGATAAATAATTTGAACAGAATGGTATCCAAGATGAAGGTTAAGTTCATGCCCAAATATTATCAAATCAATCTATTTAGGAAGATGCAGAACCTGAGACGGAAGGGGATGACAATGAAGGAGTACACAGAGGAGTTCTACAGATTAAATATCAGAACTAGACAAAGGGAGAGAGATGAAGAAAAACTTTCCAGATACATAAATGGCTTGATATATGAAATCCAGGATGAGCTCAGCATGATGTCAATAAGGACAATAGAGGATGATTATCAGTTTGCACTAAAGGCAGAGGAGAAGTTGGCCAGAAAACAAAGCTAGCGAGGAAGAGTCAAAATCCCAGGCCCAAACAAAATCAAGGGAGTTACCCATGACAAGGCACATAAGTCTAAGGATGAGAATGAGAAACCACACAGTCACTCAGAAAGAGGAGGAAGCTCACAAGGAAGACATGGTGGTGGAAGAAGTTATTCTAGAAGAAGAGAAAGCAGAGGAGGAGGAGAAGTAAGCTGCTATGCCTATGGAAAGACAAGGTAGATGTCTTAGGAGTGTCCCGAGAAAAATAAAGAAGGAGGAGGTGAAGCTCACATTTTAGAAGCATAGAGAAGGGATGTTGGAGTAGAAGGAGCAGAGGATGGAATATCCCTAATTTCGAGGAAGGTTCTCTTAACACCAGAGGAAGAAGTTGAAAATCTAGTGAAGAGGAACAGTCTCTTTAGAAGAACTTGCAAGACTAAAGACAGAGTATGCAAGGTGGTAATTGACAGTGGGAGCACTGATAACTTAGTATCCATGGAGATGGTGGAGAAATTGGAGCTGGAGACAACTACACATCTAAGGCCATACAAAGTCTCATGGTTGCAAAAAAGACACCAGGTCATGGTTACTAAAAAATGTTTGGTTGAATTTAATATAGGAGGATATAGATATGAAATTCTATGTGATGTAATTCCCATGGATGTATGCCATATTTTGATGAGAAGACCATGGAAGTTTGATAGGAATGTCATTCATGATGGGAGGAAGAATACATACACCTTAGAGAAGAATGGTAGGACACACATGTTGTTGCCAATAGAGGAGAAGAAAGTGAAAGAGGAAGCCATCACAAGCATACTTCTCATGAGCAGGAAGGAACTCCTGAAAGAAGCCAAGAAAGAATAGGAGATGAAGTTTTTTGTAGTGAGGAAACCCAGAGTTATCCTTACAAGTACTTAGATGGATGATTTGACTGAAGAAGTTCAGGAATTGTTGGATAATTTCGCTGGCATAGTGGTGGATGAGCTTCCTAACTAATTGCCAGCCATAAGAAGTATCAGCCACCATATTTATTTGATACTAGGAGAAAGTATGCGAAACAAAGCAACATACAAATTGACACCTAGAGAGAATGAGGAAGTGAAGAACCAAGTCCGAAAACTGTTAGGCAAGGGTTTGGTCAGAGAGAGCTTGATTCCATGCGTAATACCAACTGTTTTGAGTCCAAAGAAGGATGGAGGATGGAGTATGTGTATAGACTCGAGATACATTAACAAGATCACCATCAAGTATATATTTCCTTTATAGAGAATGGATGATTTAATGGACTGTTTAAGTGGAGAATTTATTTTCTAAAATAGATTTAAAAAGTGGGTATCACCAGATTAGAATGAGAGAAGGTGATGAGTGGAAGACAACCTTTAAGAGACATGAAGGTTTGCATGAGTGGATTGTTATTCCATTTGGCTTAACAAATGCCCCGAGTACTTTTATGAGTTTGTGGTTGTATATCTGGATAATATATTGATCTTTAGCAGGACTAAAGAGGATCATTTAAGGCACCTGACACTAGTGATGAGGAGACTACAGCAGGAGAAGTTGTTGATAAATCTGAAGAAGTCCTCTTTTATGAAGACATAACTCATTTACTTGGGTTTTTTGATCTCTTCAAATGAACTGAAGATGGATCCAGAGAAGGTGAAAGAAATCAAAGAATGTTCGTCACCAAAAAGTATGTTTGCGGTAAGGAGCTTCCATGGACTAGCAAGTTTCTATAGGAAGTTCATTAGAGACTTCGATGGAATTTTTGCACCAATGATGGATACAGTGAAGAAGAAGCACAAGTCTTTTAAATGGATAGAGGAGGCCGACAAGAGCTTCAATATACTAAAGGAGAAAATAACAAAACAACCAATTATGGTCTTGCCAAATTTTGAAAAGACATTTCAGGTGAGATGTGATGCAAGTGGAGTTGCAATTGGAGCAGTTTTGAGTCAAGATAATAGACCTGTTGCCTATTTCAGTGAGAAGTTGAATGAGACCAAGAGAAAATACTCCACGTATGATAAGGAGTTTTATGCCATAATTCAAGCCTTGAAGAAGTGGAGGCATTACCTTATCCCACAGGAATTTTTCTTGTATAGCGATAATCAGGCTTTACAATTCATAACCAGACAGGAAAAATTGAATCAAAGGCATGCAAAATGGGTTGATTTTATGCATACTTTTACTTTTGTATAAAACATATTGTTGGGAATGTTAACAAAGTTGTTGTTTCATTAAGCAGGAGATGTTTGATTCTGTAGGAATTTTAGATGAAGACCTTGGGGTTTGAACACCTTAAGGACATGTATTTTGATGATACATATTTCAAGGAAGCATACGAAGCATGTGAAAATATTTTGCTGAGAGATAGAAGCTAGTGGATAGAGTACATGATTCAAGAGGGATTGTTGTTCAAGGGAAATCAGTTGTGCATACCAAAATTCTCAATGAGGGATAGCCTTTTGAAGGAAAAGCATAGTGGAGGATTGGCTGGACATTTCGTCCATGATAAAATGTTTTCACAGTTGAGAAGTTCATACTATTGGCCAGGTATGAGAATATAAGTGATAAAGTTTGTGAACAGATGTAGAATATTCCAACATGCAAAAGGAAAAAGACAGAACAATGGATTGTATCAACCATTGCCAATACCAGAGAGGCCTTGGGATGAAATAAGCATGGATTTTGTGTTGGGACTGCCAAGAACACAAAGAGGATTTGATTCCATATTTGTGGTGGTGGATAGATTTAAAGATGGAACACTTTATCCCATGCCAGAAGACTAGTGATGCAACACATGTTGCAAATATGTTTTTCAAGGAAGTTGTGAGACTTCATGGCCTACCCAGAAGCATTGTCTCAGATAGAGACACAAAATTTGTTGGTCACTTTTGGAGAACACCGTGGAAGAAGTTAGGGACATATTTTTCCTTCATCTCAGCTTATCACATTCAAATAGATGGACAAACTGAGGTGGTAAACAAAAGTTTGGGAAACTTGTTGAGGAGTCTGGTTACTGAGCACCATAATCAGTGGGATAAGATTTTTCCACAAGAAGAATTTGCATACAATGACTCACCAAATAGGAGCACTTGAAAGAGCACATTCCAAATATTGTATGGAATGAAAACCATGGGAGTATCTGAGTTGAGAGACTTGGAATAGAGTGAGATCAGGAGCACTGGAGCATAAGATTTTGTTGTAAAAATGCAAAATATCCATAGCCAGATCATAGGACAGGTGTAAAGTTATAACCAGGAGTACAAGAATAGAACTGATCAACACCGTAGATAAATTCAATTCGAAGTAGGAGACCAGGTTCTGGCACATATTAGGAAAGAAAGGTTCCCTAGGGGAACATATAACAAGTTAAAGATGAAGAAGATAGGACCATGTAAGATCTTGAGGAAGTTTGATGCAAACTCCTATGAGATTGAGCTACCAGATGATGTGGGCATATCTCCCATATTCAATGTTTCAGACCTGTATCCTTATAAGAAAAATGACACAGGGGGATCAGAAGATCAAGAGAAGATTCAGTGGGAGAAACAAATGCCTATTGCAGAAAAACCACAGATGGAGAATATTTTTGATCGAAGGATTGGTCAGAAGACCAGAAGGAAGACCTATTTTGAATATTTGGTTAAGTGGAAGGGACACCCAATAGAAGATGCCAGTTAGGAAAATGAAGTTGATATCTAGAAGCATGGAAATTTGGTGCACGAGATCATGGACAGAAGTCCATGAATTTTTGTCAAGGGGAGTATGATGCAAGAGCATCATTGACAAGCACATGGATCAAGACCACTTAGCACATGGGAATCTTTTCGGAATCTCAACGCCGACAATCTTGGTGAATATTTTAAAGCACATCTGAACTCAATGATTTTGAAGCACACCTAAACTCAATGATTTTGAAGCACGCCTAAACTCAGCGCCGAAAAAATATTTGAAGCACACTTGTTCAATTGCGATCGAAGTGGGAGTTTCCACTCCTTCTATGGAATGTGACTGATCTAAGATAGTCATTAGGTTACGTTTTGGAGAAGACAAGTAGTCGAGGGGGATCCTAAGAACCCTCTGAGATAAATAGAGGTTATGTACTCCCAAATGAGGCTAGCTGCAAGTTATTAGGAGATTTCTGAGTTTTTAGTTTTTGTTTTGAATATAGTTGTAGCCATTTTCCCTTTGATTAAAACAGAGGAAAATTGACTCAATGCATGGTGTGGACATTGTTTTAGAATTCTATGTTATTGTGCTATCATGAATGAATGAATGAATTTTGTTATGAGTATATGGAACTATGAATGTTAGGATAAGTTTCAATTGGTCCTCTTCTGATTGAAATGGTGCAAGGTGTGCACACAGAATGAAAGGAGTGGATTGTCGAGATTTGTTTCGGTTTCGAAGCTAAAAAACGATAGCAAAAAACTTCCCTTTGAAAGGAGTGCAAAGAGACTGGTGCAAGGCATGCACAGTTGTTTGCAAGAATCCAAATCTTGCGTAAATATTTGGTGCAAGGAGTGCACAGATATGAGATTCAACTAAGTGTTGAAGGGACTTTGTAAGAAGTCGAAGAACCAGAAAAGGAGAATGCTAGGAGAGCGAGAGGAATTTCTCTTCGAGATCTCCTTCGGATCTGAGTTATCGAAATCCCTTAAACACAAGGAGCATGCGGGAAGTAGAAGTATTCACAAGACCAAGCTGAGGCGGAATAACACTTTTCATAAGTATTAAAAAGATCCAAGAGTCGGACTCGTCGGAGGAGAAAAGGTTCGAAACCTTTGAACACTTAGGAAATATTCTAAGTTAGAGAAATCAAAAGCTCATGAGGAGGAGCGACATTGTTCGTTGGATCACAACACAAGTATCAAAATCCATCTGATTTAAGACAAGGTAACCGAGCTTTAACACTTTGTACATATAGGAGAGAGAACCCACCAAGATTTGAGACTTGAACTTCCTGAAGTCTGGAGTTCCGGATTCCCGAAGTGAAATCTCAGTCGTTGGATTGGTTGAGTAAATATGAACTGTTAGATCCAGAGGGGTACATGGCAGTGGGTCATGAGATCTAGAGGAAGGCCAAGGCGAGGCGTAGAAACACCCTAAGCCTGAAGAGCCTAAAATTTGATAGCCATCGATCTGTCAGTGGAAACTTGTCAATAGATCACGAGCTCTGGGAAATTTGTCATCGGATTTTCAGTTTGAGAATTGAGATCACCAAAACCCAAAGGCCCAAAGACCGAAAGTGAATCTGAGTCATTGGATCAGGAGGAGACGTGGCGAATATCTGAGAACTTTGGGTAAAGTCTCGAAGCGGTCTATAGTCATCATATTCAGGGGAGACGTGGTGTGAATACGTGCACTCCGGGTAAAGACCCGAAGTAAACCTAAACTATTGATCTGAGGTGGACATGGGTTAGTGTATTATAGCCTTCAGACAAATTCATTGGAGAAAGGATGAAGTTTGAGATTCAAAATATCTGAAGTTCAAAACCCGGAGGAGATCTTGACCGTTGATCTAGAGGAGGTTCCTAGGACCATTGATCTGGGCTGAAAGGTCAAACACCCAAGGAATAATATGGACCGTTGATTGTGAGGACATGTGTCTGCAGATCACCTGCTCCGGAGGATTGGAGTACGAAAGAAGGCGAGGGTTGAAACTTCAAAACCCTGAAGTCTGGAGAACCATAGAGATCGCAACCATTGATTGAATGGGACAAGTGTCAGTAGATCTTCCGCTCCAGAAGATTTCTCTGTAAAGGAAACCAAGGTTTGAGATTCGAAAATTCTGAAGTCCAGAATTCTAAATCGATCACCACCATCGATCAGAGAGAGGGAGATCTAAACCATTGATTCCAAGGAAGAGATCTCAGTCATCTGTCTGGAGGTACCATCAATATCATGAGATCGATGATCATCTCGCATATCCAGGAAGAAAGGTGCTCGAACTTTATGATATTGAGGATGGGATGAGATTGAGACCATGGTTTTAAAGGAAAGACACATGGAGGCTGAGGGTGAATATCGAGGAAAAAAATGGTTTGACCCAAACTACTATTGAGTGCACCCGAAATCGCGTGTAGGCGGGAGTTCATCATCCAAGGTCACATCTAAGGAGTATATGAGATAAAAGGATCTAACGCCAACCCTGAGATTCCCTAGAACATGAAAGGGAAGGTCACAGATTTCATGAAGCCTATGCAGAGAGAGAGAGAGAGGACATGTTTCTAATACATAATGAAACCAGCAAGGTTTCAGAGAGTCACCCAACTCCAGAATCAAAGATCCTGACTGGGAGGTCATGTAGCCCTTAAGATAGAAGGGGGTATGGACCATCTAATACCAACACCCATTCATGCGCTTCCACCCAAGTTTTACTTTTCATTGGTTTGGTATTTGTGCATAAGTATTGATCCCTGGCCAACTCAGGGAACTTCTCTATGTTCTTGATGTCATGGTCCATAAATTTCAAGTTGCCCACCTTGCCAAGAATGTCCTCGGATTTCTTAACCCCCTTCGGGACCCGTGCTATGGGTAATGAATATTTGGAATTCGTTGGTATTGTAATGGGGGTCGCATCATCCTACCTCAGAGGAAAATAATATTTGTGAAAAAATTTGGGTGGTTCTGGGGCTGAAGGTATGACCACTTCTTTGACCTCCACATCCACTGTTTGTTTTGATTGTTTCCTTGTAGCACCAGACAATCCTCCTACTCTTGGAGGTGCAATTTTTGTTGTATTCGAGATTTGTGAGAGAACACTTTAGGTCTATGTGGGTCATTGTAACTTGGTTTGAGGACCTCGACTTTGTTTTATCCTACTTTTCATGAAACAATGATGAAGAGTTTTCTTCCTTCTCGGTATTTTGTGTGTTTCTTCCATGTAGACTTGTCTCATCTTTCCTTAATTTCCTTGTCCAATATGGTGTCGAAGTTGATATATGGGTACCTAAATGTTCCTTAATTTCCAAATCCACCTTATGATCCTTCTCTTGTACTGTTGATCTATCCATTATTTCTGATGAATTTTCAAATTTAATGCTTCTACGGTGCTTTAATGAATCATCACGTCGGTCGTCCAACTGTATTTTCCGTTCCTGATTGTATTTAATAGTATTTTTGTGCCAACCTGTACAATAATGTGTTTCTCTGTTGCATTCAGTCCTATATGTATCTTCTCTTTGAAATTGGCACAACATGCGCTTTGTGTGATATGATCATTCCATCTGCACAAGTTCTCATACCTTAGGAATTTCCTCACTCTTTTTCTTTCTCTGATCACTACCTTTTTTTTTCTTTTTTTTTTTCGACTTTTTATTGTGTTTTTCTAGATTGTCTTGCTACTATGGTACACTTACTATAATACAATGGTTTTGGCACAACACATATTACTTCATTGATGGTCAAATGTCTCTATAGATTTTGAATCGACTTCTTTTCACCATTCCTTCCAAGACTTGTCCATCCAAGGTTCCACATTGTGCAACACACTGTCTCAGTTATTTGTTGTATCACATAGGGACCTAAAAAGTGCATGAGAAACTTTCCTGGGTATTATAGATACTTGTTTTCATAAATTAGTACCAAGTCTCCGATTTAGAATTTATTTGTTTTAATGTGTTGATCGTGCCAAGCCTTCTCTCTAGCTTTCTACACCTGCTAATGGAATCCTACCAGAAACATATCCTCCTCAAGCTAGACTAACTGTGTCCAAGAGCTCGATGATGGATCCAATGCGTAGAATAGGTACAATGAACTCCATTGTAATCACTACTTCATGTCCATAGACCAACCAAAAAGGTGTCTGCCCTGTAAGCTTATTGATAGTAGTTTTGTATACACATAGTACTGCGGGGATGCGTAAGTCCCAATCATCTCTTCCATCATTGCAGATATTTTTCAAATCATTCTCTAAAATCTTATTAAACTCTTCCATTGTACCATTATACTAAGGGTGATATGGTGTACTCCTCTAATGATGAATATGAAATTCCTTAGTTAGTGCAACAATTGTTTTATTCAGAAAGTGTGTACCTTGATTGTTAAGTAATATGTGCAGACAACCAAACTTGGTGACTACATTCTCAAATAGAATCCAAACAACAATATCAGAAGTGAAATCAAGAACTTGTGCTACTTCCTCCCACCTAGTTAGATATTTTGTCTCAGTAATGATGTATCGTGCTCCTGATCTCCTTGCATGTGGGTTGATCAGACATACAAAGTCAATGTCCCACTTATTGAATGCTTGCAATGTCACTTGTGGATTTAATGACATTTTTTCGCACCTAGATGGTTTACCCGCTCATTAAAAAACATCATAGGACATACAATACTCATTCACATCTTTGTGTAATGTGGGCCACCAAATCCCTGAACATAAAATCTTATGTGCCATAGCTTTCCCTGCATAATTTCCTCCAACAACCCTATCATGTGCTTTCTCTACTATAACCTATATTTCATGTTCCAGTCCACGCCTCATCAATATTCCATATGCCCCTAGCTTATACAAGTTCCCTGCAATCAACTAATAACCTGCTTCTCTCACTACCAATTGTTTTTTTTGTGCAATTGTCATGTCGTAGGTTTTTGCACCTGTATTTAGAAACTCCACAATTTCCGTGAAGTGATAATCCACCATTATTACTGAAAATAATTGCGTATCTATGAAATTATCATCTAAATTACTTGCATCCTCTCCTATTATAATGTGGGAGAGATGATCCAATCCTGCATTCAATTTCCATAGTTTCACTATGACTTCAAACTCATATTATTGAAATAGTAACAACCATTTGTAGATTCTTCCTCCTAAGAAAATCTTATTGATTAATTAATTTAATACAGAATGATCTCTATACATCTTGAAATGAGACCCAAGTAAGTAATGTCTGAACTTCTGGAGCACATAGACCATGACCAAGCATTATCGTTCTGTAGTGGTATAATTTATTTCTGATAGAGATAACTTCCTATTTACAAATGCAATCATATGTTCGATGCCACCTTATCTAGGTTGTGAGAGTACTATGCCCAGTCAAGTCAATGATGTATCAACATGGACATAGAGCATATTTTTATGGTGTGGAAATATTAAAATGGGTGCGGTGACCAGTCTTTGTTTTAGCATGTCCAACCCTTTCTGGAAGTCCTCATTCCATTGGAATTTGGATTCCTTCTTCAATAACTTCTCCATGGGTGTTTTAATCTAGACGTATCCTTTGATAAACTTCCTATAATAGTCTGCATAGACCAAAGTTTCTCTTAGTTGTCTGACTGATGCTGGTGGTGCCAATTACAAAATAACTGTGATCTTGGATGGGTCAACCAATAGGCCTTACTTGCATACTACATATCCTAGTAGAATTCAAAATGGTGTTAAGAAGATACATTTCTTCAAGTTTAGTGAAATTTGAAATTTTCTGCATCGATCTAACACAAACCGAAGTACTTCTATATGGTCCTGTAGTAAATTGAACACCATCCAATCATCTAAATATACTTCCAAAAATTTATGGATGGAGTCCTTGAATGTTGCCACTACCACTCTAGAAAATAATCCAAGGGCATTCTTTAATCCAAATAGGATCACCATGTACTGATAACTACCCCATTCTGTCGCAAATGTGGTTTTGTGTCTATCCTCTTGCACAATTTATATCTGATGGTACCCAGAGAATCCATCGGTAAACGAATATGTTTCTTGACCTCCTACGTTTTCCAACACCTCATCTTTGAATGGTGTTGGGAATGGGTCATGTAAGCATGTGTCATTCAACTTCCTTATATCCATGCAGATCTGAATTCCTTTAGTATTTTTATCCTGCACCACCATTGGGCTAATCCATTCTGAATCTTCTACGGGTTCAATAATTCTTGCGTATAATATCTTGTCTATTTCAGCCTTCACCTTATCCTTGTATCTCATATTCAATCTATAGGGTCTCTGTCGTATTTTCTTGGCTCCAAGTTTCAATGGAATCTTCATATCCCCTAAATCCCTTGTGATTCCTTTCATCTCGAAGAATATGGTTGGAAATTAGTCTTGATATTCCTGTAATAATTCTTCCTCCTTCTCATTTGTCTAATCGTTCCAATAGTATCCTATATGTGCAAACTTAGGGTCCCAATGTTGACTTTCTTTGTCTTTATAGGCTATGTGTATGCGATGAATACCAACTATGGCCTTTCTACTATGTGTGTTCCTTATGTTTCGTGTACCTTTACATTCTTCGGATATTTATCCTCATACTCCTTCTCTGTAACATTAGAGCATTCCAATAGCTTCTGGACTGTTAATTTTTCTTTGTGCTCACTGCCTAAGGGTTCTTCTTCCACCAAATCTACCTTTGAGAAGATATTTGTTTAGATGGATTGTAGTGTTGCATGTATGGAGGGGGATTCATGTTCAAATGAGAATGTGATTTAGAATATTTGGACCAATCCTTTCCATTCTTCTATATCCATGTGCATCTAGAATTCTAAATACCGATTCCTCGAGATTGTATCCAACTTGTGTATGAATTGGTGTGTCCACCAGGGATGATTTTAGGGGCTAAATTTTGCTCATGGGCTAATTTTCCATGCTTTTTCCAAAAACGAGATTCGCTATTTTAAAAATGATTCGCCCAAATTCTATAGGATAAAATTATTTTACCTTAAAAATAGCCAAAATTTTATAAAAACTATATAAAATACTTAGAAATTTGAATATTTTTACAAAAATATCA